>CABFVZ010001787.1:78722-115070 GCA_902151445.1 Timema monikensis | reverse complement strand
TGGTTATAATGGTTAGTTCAGAGAAGTAACCAGACCAGTAGGTAGCAGTGTATTGTCACTGTACCATATGGTTATAATGGTTAGTTCAGAGAAGTAACCAGACCAGTAGGTAGCAGTGTATTGTCACTGTACCATATGGTTATAATGGTTAGTTCAGAGAAGTAACCAGACCAGTAGGTAGCAGTGTATTGTCACTGTACCATATGGTTATAATGGTTAGTTCAGAGAAGTAACCAGACCAGTAGGTAGCAGTGTATTGTCACTGTACCATGTGGTTAAAAAAGGTTAGTTCAGAGAAGTAACCAGACCAGTAGGTAGCAGTGTATTGTCACTGGACCCTGGACCATGTGTTGCCAAGTCATTCCGAGTGCGTGCTAACTAATCTCTATAACCTGCCCCCACTCACCACAAGAACTGCGACAGAGGAGTGTTGAGCGTGTGGTCTGACCTCTAGGGCAAATAGTTATGTTGTCTGGCGACCCGACCCTTGCCCCCAGCATCTCTGCAAACACACTCAAACACACAGACTGGTGGGCTAGCCTTATATAGCCCCCCTGAATCAGACATCTTCTGGTAGATCGTTGATATAGTTTATCGACTATGGATACTAACACATGCAGTGGCGGTTTTAGCTTATTTTGAAAGGGAAAAGCACTTAGCCAAAAAGGGAATATTATTCTCCTGATTTTAGGGATTTGGAAGGTTATATTTAGAGGAAGTGTACCCGCATTTGTGTGGAGGGAGAGTGGAAAATTGATTTGGAAAACAAACCTCAATACACCCGACTGAGATTCGAGACTCGATCTCCTCGTCATCGGCAGTCTAGTCTACTGCGAGAGTAGCGCGTTTATAGACTTTTATATACTATGCGGCCACTGAAGCGGGCTACTGGCTACTAGTGGTGTGTGAGGTTCACTCTTTTAATTCGAAACGAACTCGAATCAAATATAATTAAACCTGCTTCAGTGGCCGCATGCTCTAACGCACTACTCTCGTGTTAGACTAGACTGACGATTGTGGGGGGATCCAAGTTCAATCCCAGTCAGATGATTTTCCCTAAATAGTTTTCCACTCCCCCTTCACGCACACGCGTGTGCACTTTCTCTAAATTAAACCTTCATAATTCCTAACACATTAGTGTAATTAGTACATAAGCGTACAACCTGAATGGATCGTAGTACGCTGTGTTAAAATAACTAATTCAGTTTTTTTATATAACCTAAATATTAATTTGTAATCCATACAACAGCTCAAAATGGGATTCATTCAACAGCTCAAAATGGAATTCAATGACCATAAATTGGCCATAAATGAGTATTTAATCTCTCAAGTTAGATTTTTTTTCAGGCGAAGTCGAAGCTGACATTTATTTCTAACCCAAGTTAAAGTTTCGAAACTTCGCACACTCCTACTGACTACTCATATCGACACTGGTCACTCGTTAGAAGAGTCTGTCGATCATGGCTACTATCCAGTGGCGTACTATTCTAGGGTGCTAGTGGTGCAATAGCACCAGGACCCAGAGCTCTGTGGGCCCACAAAGTAAAATGAAATAATAACTTCTTCTAGGTATGCATTTGTAAATCAAAAAAAGCCTAGCATTAAAATTTATTTTTAAGAACATATTTGTAATTTTTTTATGAGCAAGTAAAACATATTTTGACTCCACACAAAATTTCTTACTTTGTATTAGGTAGGTACAGTAGTCCTATGGCTTCTTTGGTGCTGACTGACAGATGACAGTTGACGGCTTTGAAAAGTTACCAGACCAAATTATGTATCCCTACGCCGAACCAAATGATCTGCAAAAACATGTATTTAGCAGCTGTCACTTCTGACAGTCAACATTTAGGTATATACCTAAATGTTGACTGTCAGAAGTCAGCTGTGAGTTGTCAGTCAACACCAAAGAAACCATGGGGCTACTGTAGGTTGTTTCGTGTAGGCTTCGTTATTTTCTTTCCAAGCCCTATAATATTTTTACCTGCAGGCTTGCTTGGCCTATCGTAGCTTCATATGCCTTGTAATCTAACTTAAGACTAGGACAGGTACAACATACATACCCCGGCCCTTAATTCATCACTGCAAAGAGGTAAACCCCCATTTCTCTAATGAAATATTTTTCGGCCATGTTGGGAATCGAACCCGGAATCTTTGGATCAGTAGACAGACACGCTACTGACTGAGCTAAGAAGTAGGATTATCTCAACTTTAATGGAGTCTATTTAAGATAATCTTTAGTTTTGGTATTTATTTTAGTTTTAGATTTTTCTCGTTTTCATAAACAAAATCAAATTTTCTACCCTATTGAAAAAGGTTTTATTTCTATTCGCCACTTCCCAGTCCTTATTTTTAAATTACAAACGTTACAGCTTTTAAAGTTATTATATAGGTATATAATTTATGAATTTGGCAAATTTAAATTTTCTTCCATGCTAAAAATAAGATTTTATAATAATTTTGGAAAGATTTTACGCTACTACTTACTGTAACCCACCATCCTCATTGAAAAACTCCTACCTCGAAATTTGGGGTTTAAGACGAATATGCTTATTTGTAGTTGTCCTTTTACCTGACTGCCAAATTTAAATTTTCTACCAACCATAAAATTGTATTTTCCTGTTTTCCTCTACCCCCCTTTTCACGCCCCCCCCCTCCCGTTTACCAAAGCTTAAATTATTAAAAATTTATCATTTTCAGGCCTCAATATTAATTTGGAGAGGGTATTTTTTACCTGCCTGATAGATTTTAACTTTTAGTTTTCTACCATAATCGTAATTGTTTACTATGAGTTTTTGAAATTTTGAACCCCCACCCCATTTTCTCAAAATAAACTCTTAGAAATTCTCAAATTTTAATATTTATTTGGTTATCTTAAGTTGTATCTACATGTCTTCCGAATTTTAATAATATAGATCATCCAAAAAGTTTTTTCCATATTTATAGATCTCTCATTTCTTGCAGCCCCATTTTGAAATTTCCCAATATTAGATTTTTCTGGTTAATTGGGACAATTATTCTATCTTCCTGCCAAATTCCGGCTTCCCAGTTCATCTGGAAGTGGGTTTTATTTTCCATACCGATCTACTTTCAGCTATATATATATAATAAGAATAACTATTGAAAAAATAACCAGTTTTTAATTTCATCCAGGCACGTTCAAGAATGTTAATTTAATATACCTATTTATATTTTAAACATTCATTTGCATAATTTTATTCAAAAAAAATTTACAATCTACACATTTTTTTTGTCATATTCGTAATTGATTAATTTTTTAAACTAAGTTGTTAAAAAAGTGAGTTCACTTTTGAATTTAAAAAACTTCTAAGGGGTCCATTACAAACGTTAAACCATGGCCTCCACTGTTGATGTAACGCCACTGATACCATCACATGGCCCTGGTACTGACTACTCGTATAGCCTCATTTGATCGTTATGAGCCTGTGTAGATCATGAGTACTATCATATGGCCCTGGTACTGACAACTCGTATAGCCTCATTTGATCGTTATGAGCCTGTGTAGATCATGAGTACTATCACATGGCCATGGTACTGACAACTCGTATAGCCTCATTTGATCGTTATGAACCTGTGTAGATCATGAGTACCATCATATGGCCCTGGTACTGACTTCTCTTGTCGCGTTGGCCAATCTTGTGTTGATCGTGTAGAGAGACTAGTGCCAGTCGAAAACATTAAACGTGGTAGAGGATCTAGTGACGCGGTAGATGAGTGGTGTGAATCGCCCCACCTGTTGGCAGGTGTGAGGTATGTAAGAAGCCAGACGGTCTCTTTGTGGTCGGCGCCAGTGAGAATGTTGTAACACTCTCCGCGACAAGTGGCGCCGCAACCCTCCCCCCCCGTCTGTCGACCAACAAACCGGTTGGTGCTCACACCGCTGGTGAATGCCGAGCATGTATTCGGACAGCTCAGACTTAACCTAATGCCTAGTTTATCCTGAAGGCACTGCTCTGCTCCACCCATCATTGGCTGTAGCTCCAGATGTGTGGAGGTGCAGAATGTACTTGAATAAGTTGGTCCTAGGCAGTGGAAACAAGGGTGTAGTAAATCTCGCAGCAATAAAACAACTCTACTCACTCAATTCAGCTCTACTATACTCTACTCTTCTACCAATTATCAATATGTAAACATTCTTGAGCTTAGGGACAGTGCTAACCACTCAACTCCCAAACAAAGCAACCTTGAATTAAGGTGCATTATAATGCACTCAACTCTTCTCGCAGATATTATAAATCAACTAACTTATGTACAATGCAAACCGCACAACTCTTCTCCCAAATATCAAGGTATAAACAATTTTATAGCGTGATACAAACATCTGAGGGACTTTATAAACCACTCTACTCTTCTGCAAAATATAAAGTATAAATAACCTTGAAATGGGAACAGTACAAACCTTTCAAATTGGTTCTCACAGATATTAAGATGTAAGCAACCTGGAACTTAGGGAATGTACAAATCACCTAACACTTCTTCTATATATTAAAATATCCACAACCTTGATTGAACTCAGGGACAAAGGTGACCTGGTAGTCTAGGGGTAAGGTGTCAGACTTCTATGCTGGCGGCCGGGGTTCAATCCTCGGTCCCGGCACAAATTTATCTGATTTCCAAACCCATCCTTCACCTCTGACAAGATATCTTGTGAATGTGAGGAATGCCAGGCCTCCACCGTGGTTCGGATTCCACGTTAAGCTGTAGGTCCTTCATTTCATCTCACAATCACCCTACCATTACACATTAGCGTAAGTGCGTATAACCCGAACGGGTAGTAAGACGCGGTGCTAATAATAATAAACTCAGGGACAATACACCTACAAACCACTCAATTTGTCTCCAATATATTAAGCTGGATATAGGAGACGGGCTACTTTTCCGTGGGCCACCCTGTGTGTGTGTGTGTGTGTGTGTGTGTGTATACATATATATGTATCATTACGTCTAACTTTGTCCCGACAAACAATCACACTTGAACTTGGCTATGTATATATATTCCTTCTGAAACTAAATGGCAATAACATGATTAATGAACCAAGTTAAATAGAAGTTAACATTATTATTTGTCGATAAATACCAATGATTGTAGTCATAGTTCTAGCGTTTCGGGGGAAAAAAACTAATGTGTTTTCCACTCCCTACTATTCTTTAATGGACTAGACTATAGAGAAATGGTCTAAGAAGCTTTGTATAGTGTTTTAAACAGATGTCTTTAAGTTAAATAACAGATGTTTTGATGTCAAGAAATTTATGACTGAATCTCAAGTAGCATGTCTTGGATGTCAGGTTGAATACTTATTAAAAAAACACGATACCACAAGTCAGGAATAATATTTTGGCCATCCTTGGTGGTATCTAAGAGCCAATGTGGTAGTAGAATTGTCGTGACAGCTCCTTGTAGTTCACCTGTTGACTACTCCCCAGACCTTCGTTTGCCCGCGCTGCAAGGCCGGAGTTAAATCCTGATAATTACCGGCTCTCAGGGAGACAGTCTGGGAGGAACGACAATCTGGAACCACCACTTCCCACCTTCGCTTTGGTCCATACTCATACTACTACCTAAGGTTGAACCCTAGTACGCACTGTCAAAAAGCTGACTGTTCTCAGGTATCCTCCCTCACCTCTCCCAGTAAAACTTTACTTTAAGTCTACCAATATCAAGCTGTGGTCCAACTGCTGACTCTGGTATTACATGCGTTCTTTAACTTATAAAGATTGTGTTTCTGATGAAATACTATTGTATAGATGTTGGATACAAACTAGCTTATCAGTAGCTTTAAATTACTAAGATTTGTTATTGGAAAATCTCTTTATGCCCATTCTATATAAACCTCTAGCACTCCTGACGCCTCCTCTATTGTATAATCCATGACCAAGGTAATTAGGTGGGCTGTTCTCATCCCTTCCAATTATAGTGTCCACGCAGCACTCTAAGCTGTAGCTCCCAGCATGCACCTGCTCTGCTGCTTTTACTGTTTATAGCATGGTCCTAACAGGGACAACTCCTATGAAACTGCAGTCTCACAATCGGAAGGTCCTTTCCCTAGGAACATAGTGACTTATTGACCTGGTTGAAAACTATACCTGAACTCAGGAATAGAACCCTGAGCTGTTTGAATATGTTTGCACCAGTGTCCTATCCGCGATCTGTCCAGGTTCGGACCCAACTTAATGCACATGTCGCTGCATATAGGCCAGTCGGGTATACGTGGATATTATTACTAGATTATGTCCGATTTAAACCATAATAATTTAATGAGCATTGGTTCCCATTTTATATTCCATTTCACCTAACACCTAGTCTACTTATACATGCTTAGGTACATCATACACCCATCAGCCCCAATGCACCGGGCATTGAAACAGGGTCCCTAGCACATGGTATGGAATGGAACCATAGGCTTTCAACTGGACAATGAATACTATACAAGAACAGACAAACTCCTTGGCCCATTTAAAAAAAAATATTCAAAACATCATTGTTTGATCAGTCACTAAACAAATCAATGTGTACTATTATACATATCCATTCCTACCTGGCTCCCCACCTCCCCCCTCACACTCTAAAAATGCTACTCTAACTCTTGCAAGGCACTTAATTTGTTTTAACTGCTGGCCGCCTGACGGGAGCGATGGAATCTGACAAACAATATAAGAAGATTTTGAACTTTTCAAGGTACCATATTGTCACCGACTGCCTTGTCCAGAGCCTTATTTGATATCTAGTTGATAGGCTCGCTTGGTACCTACATTCTAATATTAATTGGAAGCCTGTTATTTGAAAACTGAGAGCTCATGTTACCACAATGATGGAAGTAAAAATATTACAATTTATTTACATTTTGAGTTTGTGTAGTTAATGATGTAAAGAGAAACTGTACACTACCTAATTCACAAGAAAGTATTAATGTAATCTTTTGTAAATTTTAGATGCACTTTTTAGTAAATAAATCAAATAATACATATTTACAGAATACCAAATTGTAGTGACTTTCAATCAATGTTGGTGGTCGAAAGTGGGCTTCCTTTAAAAATCAGGGCTTTTAGACTTGTCCACAGTGGCGATGGATATCTAGAATATACGCTGGAACGTGGGGGAGCTAAATGACTACAGTTTACGTTTGATTGAAAAAATAACACTTTTACTGGTTTTTTTTACTGTGGTATGTTCCATTAAAATTAGAAATGCGAATTCTGAAATGGGTCCATCCGACATAGTAAAATACTTTATTTATCATTGGTTATAAAATGTGCTAAAAGAGTAGTTTAGTAAAAGTCTTGTTAAAATTGAAAATAAAATAAAAACAAAGTAAATAAAAAAAAGTCTAGGTTCCGGAGGGAGAAAAGCCGTATTTCATTAAACAATAAGATTCACATTTTGTGTGCACGGTTGTAATGTCACCATTTCAACCTGTTTTAATTAATTTGAATGTATTCTTACAACATAGCATAAGTATACTCTGATTTTTGTTGGAATAACAGTAGAGAGAATTCTAACATAGTTCTTTGCGGACAACATTTATGGCATTTTACAATCTTATTTGTTTTATTATATATGTATTGATAATAATCAAAAGAGACAACTGCAGATAACATGACTTGATGCATGAATATACTAAAATTGTTTTAGTAACTTTGGTAACTAACTTCTACTGTTACTTATACCAAAATCATACCATATAATACTTAATTTAAGTTTCTTAAATCTACTACATTACGTTTTATTTAATATTCAAAAACCAATGTCGAGTTCATTTCATAGCTTATTTTGTCGTATTTAGTCACTCTAGTATTATTATTTCATTAATTTCATTGATTGGTCCAACATAGAGTAATAATTTGATTGATAACAATATCGGCACTTGAATTAAAAGAGTGTTTGTTTATAAAAATAGGCTACTATTATTCCCTTTCTCCTACATAAATTCAAAACAATATATTAGGTACCACTGTCTCATATATGTAGAGTATTATGCCATGCAAATAAAGGATGAGTATGATTAAGTTTGTTCTTTTTACTAATCACGGGAATCATTAGTAAGTCTTTACACATCTTTTACTAAATCCTGCAAAAGAACAGCGGGGAATGTACCCGCACCCCCTCCTACATCCCCAGGTCCGATGCTCAATGGGTTATCAAGACTTGTCCACAGCCTTGCTTGGTATCTAGGCATGGGTTACTGATCATAAAAGCAGCGAGGAGGATCTGTCCTGACAGCCATTATGGTTCGAGAGTGAAACAGGTGGCAGGTGGTTTGGTTGGTCGGTCGGTCGTTGGTTTAGGTATGTCTGGAGAGTCCGTCTGTGTAGGCCGAGAAAGGTTTCAAGACCCGGAACTTATAGAGGAACATCTGGCGTCTATGAATGTTAATAGGAAACATTTCTACACCTCATTATTTAGTTCTTAAAGCAGGTGCTCACAGTTTTTACAGTCGTCCCTGTAGGTACTGCTGGTATTAGCATTCTTACCTGCAGGTCCTGCCAAGCTTAACACTATTTACTTCAGGTCCTGTAAAGGTTTAACATTATTTATTTAAGGTTTTGGTAAGATTAATAGTCATTACTTCAGGTGCTGACAGTATTGACAATCCCCCATGCTTAGCAATCATTATTGCGAGTGCAGGCAAAAAGTCAAGTTGAGTGTCACTGAGATGGCAGCGTCTTACGAATAGAGATATAAGATTGAAAAGTTTAAGTTTAAGGGGGGAAAATCCCTTATTTTTTTCTGGGACATTTTCCAAAACGGAAAAATAGCCCAGGTTTAATTGATCTTGAGGACATCAATACCAGAAACAATATCGAATTAGTTACAATAAAACAACTCCAGTTGTAGCAGCAACTCCAGTTCTCTTCTCACACTCACGTATCGACTACAGCGCTTGGTGGTAGAATGTTAATCTCTAGTTGCCATTATTTGTTTAGAATTATATTATCTGGTAACACAGCTTCCCTCTCCCCTCCTCCCCATGCACCCACTCGTCTTCCAAAACGCGATTTGGTGGTTTTATGTAGCTATATAATAGGGTATATAGGTGAAGCTTCTAGCAAACCCCTTTCACTTACTTAGTAGGACACAAACCACGGAAACAGAAAATTTATCAGAAACTTTTCATCCCCATTTACGGGAGGCAAAGTTGAGTGTCACTATTATGGCTGCTTGCCACAAGCACTTAAGCTGAGAGTCACTGTGATGGCACCTTACTACAAGCAGTCGAGTTGTGTCACTTTGATAGCATCTTGTTACAAGCAGTCAAGTTGTGTCACTTTGATAGCAGCGTGTTACAAGCAGTCAAGTTGTGTCACTTTGATAGCAGCGTGTTACAAGCATTCAAGTTGTGTCACTTTGATAGCAGCGTGTTACAAGCAGTCAAGGTGTGTCACTTTGATAGCAGCGTATTACAAGCAGTCAAGGTGTGTAACTTTGATAGCAACATGTTACAAGCATTCAAGTTGTGTCACTTTGATAGCAGCGTGTTACAAGCAGTCAAAGTGTGTCACTTTGATAGCAGCGTGTTACAAGCATTCAAGTTGTGTCACTTTGATAGCAGCGTGTTACAAGCAGTCAAGTTGTGTCACTTTGATAGCAGCGTGTTACAAGCAGTCAAGGTGTGTCACTTTGATAGCAGCATGTTACAAACATTCAAGTTGTGTCACTTTGATAGCAGCTTGTTACAAGATGTCAAGTTGTGTCACTGTGATAGCATCTTGTTTCAAACAGTCAAGTTGTGTCACACTAATGACAGCTTGCTAAAAGCTGTCAAGTTTAGTATCACACTCATGATAGATTGATACAAGCTGTCAAACTGAGAATCACTGTGATGGAAACTTGTTACAAGCAGTCAAGTTGAGTATCACACTCATGACAGATTGCTACAAGCTGTCAAGTTTAGTATCACACTCATGATAGATTGCTACAGGCTGTCAAGTTTAGTATTACACTCATGATAGATTGCTACAAGCTGTCAAGTTTAGTATCACACTCATGACAGATTGCTACAAGCTGTCAAGTTTAGTATCACACTCATGATAGATTGCTACAAGCTGTCAAGTTTAGTATCACACTCATGATAGATTGATACAAGCTGTTCAAACTGAGAATCACTGTGATGGAAACTTGTTACAAGCAGTCAAGTTGAGTATCACACTCATGACAGATTGCTACAAGCTGTCAAGTTGGGTGTCACACTCATGACAGATTGCTTCAAGCAGTCAAGTTGAGTGTCACTGTGATGGTGACCATGTGTAGGATGGCGCCCGCCAGGCCGGGTCCTGCCCCCTCCCCCTTCCTCACTTCTAGTCCTGGTACAGCGGAACACATCTGGAGTCGGGTAAACGGTGCCCAAACAAGACAGAGACAGCGTTGGTGGTGAGGGATGCTGCGGTAACACACACACACACACACACACACACACGTTGAGGAAGCTGAGAGCAGGAGTGTAACAAGGGCCACAAACTCATTCAGACTAAGCCTCGTTTTGTTAGTGCTCTTTCTAATCCTTCTAGTTATTCATTTTCTTGAGGAACCGTGAACATGATTAGCCAATTTAAGTGTGTTAAGGGCTACCCTGCCAGAGTTAGTTAGCTCAAAACAATGTTTGTTCCTTTGTCCATACTCCGAGAGCGTCTTACTACCTTCCAGACTATGGAAATGAAGAAGATAGAATTTAGAGGAATTGTAACAACATTTGACTGGAGTTGGAATGGGAAAACATTAGGATCAAATATTTCATTACGCCCGGTCGAGACCAGTTATCGAAATTAACGCGTTCATTTTAAAATATTTCCTTTTCTGGTGAACTGTTGAATCTACACTTTAAAATTCAAACAAAGGAACTCATTTTTAACTAAGCTCGTTTTGCACAAGATTCTTAATGACCTTTCGTCGTTCCTTTTAAGCTGCTTTCCTAATTATTTTTTGTTAACTGTAATAAAAAACGAAAGCAAATAATTAGAGGTGGACTTTTAAAATACCAATAGTGAAACAAAATAGTTATTGTTTACATCTCCGTAATATTAAATTAATCCGTAAAAATGAACACAACAATAGTTCAGGTGACTAGCACAGGCGGCCTAGTGACAATAAATAGGCAATCTTTAGAAGACAATGTCATTGAAATATCTCCTTTATTTAATTTTATATTATAATCTGTTATATATTCTACGGCAATTTTTTTTTAGCACCGCGTCTCACCTGTTAAGGTTATAGGCCTACGTATATGTTATAATCACGCTAGTGTGTTAGGAATGAGGTAGGTTGAATTTATATGAATTGTATCAGCATTTGCGTTGAGGAAGAGTTGAAAATCATGTAGGGAAAAACACCCTCAATACACCCAACTGGGATCCGAACTCCACTATCCTTGTCATCGTCAGTATAGTCGATTGCGGGAGTGACGCTTTAAAGTTAGGCCATGCGGCCACCGAAGCTGGTAACTTACTATTGTTGTTAATTTGGTGATATATTTTTATTAGTTTTTAGTACCGTAAAATAAATTCAAATAAGACTTTTTGGGATATACGCTACCTAATTGGAGCATTCAGAAGCCAATTAGCGTAGGTCAATAAATGTCGTTTTCTCACACAAGGGTGGTTTATTAATTAAAAATTATAAGAATGTCTATTTTTATCCAATTATATTAGATTCTATGAAATTGCCTTCTATCCAGTCATTTTATAGTTATTGACTTAAATATTTGGGCCATTGATGATATAAAAGATAAAGGTACCTATTGAGATATCAATGTAAGTCAAAGTGCATATTGTGCACATACAATCTTAACCTAATATATTTTTTTTAATTTGGCAAATAAATAAATGAAGAAATGTAAAACCATGCAGTAGGCCTACTGGTGATTTACTTGATGAACTATGATCGATGAAGTTTATTCTTTATCAAAAGAACTTGAACTCTAATAAGATCTAATTTCAAAGATTGAATTTGAACTATCTCACTAATTTTGGAAACTTTGCTGGAATTGGACGAGACTGATGCCTCAATACAGGTGTATACTGGTACGGGAAATGAAAACTATTATTCCCAATGTAAACAAAGAACTAGGATTATAGTCAGGAATTATGAAAAACTACGCTTAGCCAAGGGTAATAAGGGATTAGTCAAGAGTAGCGAATAACCAGGATTATTCAGGAGTAATTAATAATTAAGATTAATCAAGAGTAATGAATAAATAGGATTAGTCAGCATTAATATATATAACTAATATTTCCACGTCTCTTATAAAATGTGCGAATATAGGCTACTTTAAAATCATTATATACACCATTTGTCTAGTATTTCGAATCTATTTGGTTTGTTTTATTTTAGTATGACAGTTCACCTTATGTTCAAAACCATGGATTCTTTTTAAAAACAATATACTTTCCACACATGATTATAAGGTACACTTTCTAACCACAAGAATATCTCTGAACACGTCTAAAAAATTAAATGGAACCAGGATAACAAACCATATAGCCCTAGGATATACTACCTGGGTGACGACCTAGGATAACAATCCTTGTAACTCTAGGATATACTACCTGGGTGACGACCTAGGATAACAATCCTTGTAACTCTAGGATAAACTACCTGGG
Organism: Timema monikensis; assembly: GCA_902151445.1. Lineage (NCBI taxonomy): Eukaryota > Metazoa > Arthropoda > Insecta > Phasmatodea > Timematidae > Timema > Timema monikensis. The sequence goes on along the minus strand of CABFVZ010001787.1, from coordinate 102,458 downwards.
TGATGACCTAAGATAACAATCCTTGTAACTCTAGGATATACTACCTGGGTGATTGGGTGACAACACTGGATAACAATCCTTGTAACTCTAGGATATACTACCTGGGTGACGACCTAGGATAACAATCCTTGTAACTCTAGGGTATACTACCTGGGTGACAACACTGGATAACAATCCTTGTAACTCTAGGATATACTACCTGGGTGACGACCTAGGATAACAATCCTTGTAACTCTAGGATATACTACCTGGGTGACGACCTAGGATAACAATCCTTGTAACTCTAGGATAAACTACCTGGGTGATGACCTAAGATAACAATCCTTGTAACTCTAGGATATACTACCTGGGTGATGACACTGGAGGACAACCCCTGTAACTCCAAGATATGACTTACTATACGGGTCGATCCAGGAGAATTACCCGTGTAAAGGCTTAGGAGCACATACCCTATAACTCTTAAGATATACTACTCGGGTAATGACCCAGGAGAACACCTTTGTAACCCAATAATAACCAAGAAGGACTACCCCTGTAACTCTAGAATCTACTACACGAGTAACAGATGTGGGATGTGTCGAGCGGAGTGTTGTAATAGGAGGGAGGGATGTAGTTAGTAGCACGTGTTCACTGCTGAGGGGGGAGGGCTACCAGATGAAGACAAGGCACAGAGAGACGTCGTGGCACATCTGGTTGGACCATAATCTGTCCCCTCCCCCTCTCCCTAGGATGAGGCGCTGAGCGAACACGTAAATAGACGTGTTTAATACTTCAAACAAAACTCATCTCACGAAGTGTGGGGGGTAAAAAATAATAGCAGCTCCTTTGTAAATGGACAATAAGGAGCAACTGAGAAAATAAAGGGAAAACTAATCGGTGACTTGAGTACGTCTGGTCTAGTAGTATTAATATATGATTGAACATCAAACTGAAATAAGAGATTCCTGTGGGCCTACGTATTTTCTATTTATGGCTGTACGTATGTCTGATGATATAAGAGATAGTTGTACGTCTGTCTGATGATGTGAGAGATAGTTGTACGTCTGTCTGATATAAATATAGTTGTGCATATAGCTGTATGATATAAGAGATGCTGTACGTCTCTCTGATGATGTAAAGCATGGTTGTACAGTGTACACCTACCTCTCTGGTGATATAAAATATAGTTGTACATCTATCTGATTATATATGGGATAGTAGTTGTACGTCTGTGTGATGATATAAGCGATGGTTTTTTCTATGGACGGCTGTACGTATGTCTGATGATATGAGAGATGGTTGTTCGTTTGTCTGCTAATATAAGAGATGATTATCTGTCTGTATGAATATATAAGGTATGGTTGTTCATCTGTCTGATGATATAGTGAATAGTACTACATCTGCCTGATGGTATAAGTAAATTGTGCGATCAGAAGTTGTCTGCCATATACAATTCCTCAAAAGTTAGCTAGTAATTATATATATATATTTGATCAATTTTGGCCTGTGTGTGTGTGTTTGTGTGTGTAAAATGTACACCTCCTCATGAAGAGGGCTAACATCAGATGTTTGAGGTGTACAACTTCTTACAAAGTGAGCTATTCCATGATTTTGGTTGGAAGAACAGTAGGGTAAATTCAAACACATTTTTGAGGCCAAAATTGATCAAATTTCACTATATTATTACTGTTGTTTTATATGTGTTGATAATATTTATCAAAAGTGACAACTGCATACTGTTCTTCCTACCAAAATCATACTAAAGCAACAGTTTCTACCATATTCATTTCTTGACGAAGCGTGCTATCAGTATGTGTTTACTATGAATAACTCTTCAATAGGTGGGATAACAACAGATGTATGAAGTGTACAAATCCTCATGAAGCGAGCTAACAGCAGTGTAGGATGCGTGTGTCATCATTCTACTGTTTGCACACACCTACCAGTGCAAGCGGACCGTACCGAGGGAAAGGCCATGTAAAATCTTTAGATAACACTTGCAGACGATCAGATCAGCTGCTTGTCACTCTTATCTTTTGGAGATAGACGATTCTTATTCCGATTGATCACGTGACACGCAGCAGGCCAATTAGCGCGGTCAGGAAGCCCGTGTGCTGTATCGGCTGTGCCATCGACCCAACTCAGTTCCACTAGGTGACACAAGCCGCGCTGACTTCAGCCACTGCATGGACTTTGTTTTGGTGAACTGCTTTCAGATCACGGAAATAATAGATTTTGAAACAGAGTTGTTGGGTTTACTTTTAATTGTCTGAAACACAACGCTCTTGAACAGGTGACAAGGTCCCCCCTAATTGTATTTTAATCAATGAAAACTTAGTGTTATAAAAACAATGTTTCTTTGTTGTAGTATTGTTTCATATCTGGAACGTCAGGACTTCCTTGTATATTGTTTGTGAAGTTACGCACGTCTATGCAAACATTCCATCTCAACCTAGGACATTAACACTTATAACTACCTCAATAAATGGAGGACATCAACACAACTGTCTCGGTCTAGGACAGCAACACTTACAACCGCCTAAAATTAAAACGGAAACACAACTGCATCAACTTAGGAGAGCAACACGTACAGCTGCCTCAACATATGAGAGCAACACGTTCAACTTCCTCAACATATGAGAGCAACACGTACAACTGCCTATACATATGAGAGCAACACGTACAACTGCCTCAGCATATGAGAGCAACACGTACAACTTCCTCAACATATGAGAGCAACACGTACAACTTCCTCAACATATGAGAGCAACACGTACAACTGCCTATACATATGAGAGCAACACGTACAACTTCCTCAACATATGAGAGCAACACGTACAACTGCCTCAACATATGAGAGCAACACGTACAACTGCCTCAACATATGGGAGCAACACGTACAACTGCCTCATTATATTAAAACAGCCCTAACAATGTGTTAACCAAGGATAACACCATATACGACTGATTAAACCTAGAATGGCACATTTATAGCTCACTCGACCTATTTCACTAACACAACTGACTCAACCTATTTTAGCAACATTCACAACTGACTCGGAACATAATACATAATAGCAAATAAAAAAAAATTACTCAACCTAGGAAAGTAACACTCGCAATTGACTTAAACTGGGTCAGATCCTCTCAAACAAATAGCTTATATTTCTGGCTGGGGAATACTAAAGCATAACGTGTCTTTAAAATGCTTTTATTATAGCCTACACTAGTCTTTTGAAGAGCACAATGATTGTCATATGTGATGGAGATTGCATCATACATTCTACTGTGGACCATTTATTGATCGCTTTACAGACCACTGCACTACAGTAACAATATAAAAAAACACGATACTGACCATGTCTCTATACCACTGCATTACACTAATGATATACAGTAAAAACACTGACTAAATATTCGTACAACTTTAGTAAAAAAAAAAGCGTATAGCCCGAATAGGTAGAAAGACGTGGTACTAAATAAATACCTTATAAATTCACTACATTGATCATATCTATATACCACTAAACTTCAGTAAAAAAAATCGCCATATATTCATTTTATTGTACTAAACTAACAATATACAGCACACAGCACTAGACTTAGTTTTATGCCCTCCATAGAGAGATAGTCTGCTTTACATTCCCTGCACTAGATATAGGTACAGGTCTCTAAAGATAGATAGTCTGCTTTACATTCCCCTGCACTAGATCTAGGTACAGGTCTCCAAAGATAGTCTGCTTTACATCCCCTGCACTAGATCTAGGTACAGGTCTCCAAAGATAGATAGTCTGCTTTACATCCCCTGTACTAGATCTAGGTACAGGTCTCCAAAGATAGTCTGCTCTACATCCCCTGCACTAGATCTAGGTACAGGTCTCCAAAGATAGATAGTCTGCTTTACATCCCCTGCACTAGATCTAGGTACAGGTCTCCAAAGATAGATAGTCTGCTTTACATCCCCTGCACTAGATTTAGGTACAGGTCTCCAAAGATAGTCTGCTTTACATCCCCTTCACTAGATCTAGGTACAGGTCTCTAAACAGAGAGTGATATAAATACTCTGCACTAGATCTGCACAGGTCCTCAAAGAGTGTGTGCTATACTTAGAGATGAAAATTTTCCGTCGTGGCGGCTCGCGAAGGCGGGGTTAAACTGTAGAGGTAGCACCTAGAGCCTATTATACTTCAAAATAGTGTGTGTTAAGAGACGATTGGGTTATCATAAGCGGGCACGGGGCTGGGGAAGAGGGAGGGGTAGTTAGGAAGCAGCACGGTGAAAGCGGGGGGAGGGGGGGAAGACAAATGTCGGGCCAACCTTGAAATTATTTTAATTAACTTATTTATGATAACAATTTGAAGTATGATTTATGAACATAGCGTGTCGACAAAGGCTCGCATTCATTTGTTTCTTTACTACTTTTTTTTAGCACTGCGTCTTACTACCCGTTCGAGTTTTACGCCTATGTATTAATTACACTAATGTGTTAGTGATGAGGAAGGTTGAGTTTAGAGGAATTGCACTCGTGAGAGCGGAAAACTATTTAGGAAAATCCACCCTCAATGCAACTGACTGGTATCGAATTCCGATCTCCCTGTCATCGGCAGTCTAGTTTAGTTTATTGCGAGAGTAGAGCGTTAGACTATGCAGCCACCGAAGCTCGTTTGATGATGTTTCTGGTGTTAACGCCCTTAGGAGGAATTAATCTTAAGTATAAACGTGACATTTGATATCTATCTCTTAATTACATTATAGTTCCATTCTAACAGTTGAAATTATTTTTATAGAAATAATAATTGAAAACTTTCCATTTTGCAAAATTTTCCGTCTCACACCTCTAGCTATACTGACAATATCTATAGACCAGCGTACACACCACTGACAAAACCACTTCACGCGTTAACACAACCCTCTTGTTCTTTAATCGAAGTACATATTTATTTAGTTTGTCAAGTTGACCTGTTTAGTTGACAATCTGAACCACATCTGGTCAAATTGACAAACCGAAATACAGCTAATCAATTTTACAAACAAAACAGCTAGTCAAAATAACAAATTGAAAAGCAGCTTATAGTTGTAAATCTACAGCCATATTTTCATTCGATACGGTAAATGAAACAACAGTTGACAAAGAAAATGAAACTGGTCTATTTGACTAAATGAGCATCTTTTCAAGTTGTCAAAATAAATAACAACTTGTTGAGGTGACAAACTGAACAACAGCTAGTCTACATGGCTGAACTAAACATCTTTTCAAGTTGACAAACTAAATAACCCTGCTCATATTTGACGAGCTGTACACGAGTTGGTCGAGTTGACAAGGTGAACAACAGCTAGTTAAGTTGACGAACTGAATGCAACCACTTGAGTTGATAAACCCAACATCATCCAGTCAAGTTGGACAAACGGAATAATCAATTCAGTTGACAAACTAGGCAACATCTGATTGAGTTGATAAACATGGCAACAGCCGGTATAGTTGACTGAAAACTAAACTGTTAACTGAAAAATCACCAGTCGAGTTGACAAACTCTCCAACGATTCATGTTTCACGCAAGTGAGGGTTAGACTGTAATGATGACCTGCGGTCGAGCGTGACAAGTGACCAGAGCACGAGGGTCGTGACCACAAGGGTACGTGCTGCGGCCTGGTGGCGTGTTCTAAACCCCACACCACTTGTAGGTGGCTGCTATGGGCATCACAGTATGCAGAGGTTGTTAGGCCGGAATGATCAAACTCTAATTCATGTGAGAACAGTGTGGGATACGGAATAAGCTGCGTGTCTAGGACACATTTATAAAGTATAGCAAACTCTCTCTTTGGGACCTATGCGTAGGCTTTGTGCAGGGGATGTATACACTAGACTCCTTATTTGGGGACCTATACCTAGGTCTAGTGCAGGGTATGTATAGAGGACTTTTATCAGATATGTACCTAGGTCCCAGACAAGGTATACAACAGATGTACCTAGGTCCCAGACAAGGTATACAACAGATACTCAGCCTTAGAGGAGTTTCACTCCGCTTCTTGAGCCAGGTTGAGCCATTCGGCTCAAGGGAGTTCTAGTTGCAGTTCTTAATAACAGAACTTCCACGTAAAACAATTGATTTCAAATTGATCGTTGTAAAGTCTACACTCTACAGGAACAAAAGTGAGTTTCCAAGGGTGGCGATCCAAACACATTAATTCAGGTAACAGCAACTCTCCGCCCCCACCCTCTCCACTCACTTTTTTACCACCTTTCAATTAACACACTCTTTCAGACAAGTAATTAGTCGACTTTATTTGAAGATTGCTTAAACCTAGACAATTTGCAAACATTCGCTTGAACAAAAAAAGGTCTATTGTAAACCAAGTTTTATTTGTAATTTGCAATCTTATTAAAGCGATTGGCCCTTTTCATTGGGCGTGGAAATACAAAACCGTGGGAACAAACAGTTAGCTTCAAGAATTTTTATTGTTTTGCGATTTTATTTTCGGAAATGGTTTGTTCAAGAATATAAGCATGTTGATTAAGTTATAATTTTTATATACACGCCTCCTCTATAATTTTAACAGTGATCAAATATCGATATATTGACATTTTTCAAAAGAAAATTACGGGCTTCATGATAAAAAATAAGAAAATGTAGCAATTAATAAACATGGATACCTTATTTTAAAAGGGGTGTTGAAAATATTAACATACAAATTTCCCTCGTTCTAGAGAAAACTGATATTTCCAAACGTATGATATTTCCACAAGACTTGTCTGGTAGCTAGCACCATATACGGTTTTCGTGATCCACCTGTTCTTGTTGGCGTGGAAGGATACTTTGGTTGGTTGTGAAGCCACGCCACGCCTTTCACCCTCCCACTCACCGTCTCACAAAATAGGTTTTAAACTTGCACTCGACAGGGCCAAGGGCCTTAAGCCCGTGAGTTTGGATTATGAGAAGGGAAGTGGGGCTAAGAAATGAACCTAGCTTTGTGAAAGGCAGTTTATTGACACTAGGAGGCAGTTTTTGTCTAATCTCTAGTAAAATCATCTTTCAAGAGAGATGTTTTTAAAAATGCCTGCTTGATAACGATGCTGTCACTTAGGAATGCGCGTAGTGATCCCTGTGTTGAAGGACTCAAGCTCTCCCAATGAGCGCAGCTATTTTAATCTGGAGATTGGGGGTCTGGTGGTTCCTTGTCTGTGATATAGCAGGAGATCCTTCGAGGATTAAGCGGTCAATATAGAAAAGCTCTAATGGTTGTCTGTTATTTCAGGGACGACGATGTCTGTGGTTGAGCGAGACGCCGGATTCTGCTCAGGAGGGGACGATGATGACTTGCCCACGGATGTCAGCGAGGACAGCATTGAGTTGAAGTCTCGTCTCTTGAGCAGCAACAAGAGAAAGGGCGCTGAATTCAGGAAGGGCGAAGAGCCTCTCCAGAAGAAACTGCACCTCAGTGAACAAAAGGATTCTTTCCTGCCCGAGGATGACGCTGGTTCTCATGAGACTTTTACCTCTAGATCCAGTCCAAGCCCCTTTAGGCCCTGGAGTGGTCAAGAGCAACTCGCGATACCGAAACCCTGGCCCACTCCCCTGAATACCACCCCTACACTGGTCTCCTTACCACTTCAACGGCACCCCCCCTCGACTCCTGTTAGTCCACACCTCCAGTCACCAACTCTACCTCCCACAATTAAGCGACCTCTTCTCTGTCTACCTCCTCAAACTGCGTATCTACCTCCCAAGATAGCGCACCTACCTCTCCGGCGACCTCCAGACATCACAGCTCACAGTAGAAGTTCAGAATCTATCTGTCCTTCCTTCAGCCCACCACCCCATCGACCACCATCAAGACTTCCCCTGAGTCCTTGTCACGAACGCATTCCTCTCATCCTCCACCAACAAGAAGAGCCCCTCTCGCTGGTGTTAAGAGACGATAAGAACACTGAGTCAAGTAGGCGAGGTAAGAGGTTAAACGGTGTGGACAAAAGATCTCGTCTTGACGACAGACATTTATCGGGAAATAGGGTAGGACACTATCCTGATCTTGATCAGGCTCGTCCAAACTGTCCACTATATGAAAAATGTGATCCGAGGCTTCCTCAGACGGTAACCAGTGACTCTCTAAAGTGTGAGAGTGAGGTGGAAGACCTCAATGATCATCAGAAGACATCACCAAACGCCAAGTTTAGTGTCGAGTGTCTTCTGGGTTCCAAGAGGAATCAAGAGGACCAGCAGCGTCCAGGTCCATCGTCGACACCGTCAACTTGTTCCCAGGGTGAGCAAAAGCCACATTCTAGTCAGAGGAACTATAAGAACATGACGCGGGAGAGGAGGATTGAGGCAAACGCCAGGGAACGGACGCGGGTGCACACCATCAGTGCCGCGTTCGATACTCTACGCCACACCATCCCGGCCTACTCGCACAACCAGAAACTGTCAAAGCTCTCCGTCCTGAGGATTGCATGCTCCTACATTCTCAGCCTCTCCAGGATTGCTGGTCAGGATTATAGCGAGGATCAGAGCCAACCCTCCGTCACGGACTGTGTCAGTCTAGTCACCAAGACAATTCAGACAGAGGGTAAACTCAGAAGGAAGAAAGATGATTGACTAGTAGCTGTGATACCACCCTCTTCAAACCCCTGTCGTCAGCAACAGTGTTACCATTGCGACAATAATTTCGATCAGGAGTGCCCCCCTACTTCTGAGACGCTCGTGCAACTTCAAATAAATATTTGTTTTCTAGCTAGTTGATATTTTTTTTAAAATATCCCTAGACTTTGCGATGAATCTGCTAATGATTTCTAGTAAAATGTCGTACACTAACTTGAAAATAATGAACGCTTTGTGCCAATTGGTTGTTGCAGTTAAGAATGGCCGGGTTATTTTTTTCTCTGTAAATTCACTGTCCATCGAGAAGCACAGAATTATTGGACACAAGGTCTCCACCATTCGGGGGAACGGTTGGAGAGTGTAATTCTGGAGTTCTAAACAAATTCGTTAATCCATCTCGAAACAAACCCAACGTCAATACAATTATACGATTAAAGATATTAATACTTTAATTTGTATTTTGTTAACAAGATAATTATTTATGTTATTTCTTTTAAAACACAAATACGTCAATGAAGAAGAAAACCAATCCAGAATCCCGCTTTTTAAATGTTTCATAGAACTAAAAGACGCGAGGAAAACGCACGTTTTAAACTGGGAATGTTCTGATTAATGGAGAAATTAAGACTTTGTATTTACTTAAAATTTAATATTCAGTCGTGTTTTAGCAACTGTTCACTATGAAAATATGTAGACATAATTACTGTGTTAGTATATTGGTAATATCTTAACAGGTACTTCCAAAATGTGTATTACAATACAAGTGACAAGGCTCTGATAAATATTGATGTGTGGTAACAATGCCTGACTCAGTCACCAGAGCGGGGGAGGACGTTACAAAACCTTTTCGACAATAAGCGTTAATGGCACGCCAAGGTACAATTATATTGATTCTATGTCTGAACTAAGATCACCTTTTTATTTTGGCATCTCTTTTTGATGCCTCTGATAGGGGAAGCCATAGTTTCAGTGATTTAATGAAATGTATTTTCAATTTATCTAATTTACCAGTTCTAATTTTTTTACGAGGTGCTATTTTTATATGATTTTTATAGTAGAGCTCAAGTCCCCTCTGGTGATTTAATTTGTGTGTTTGAACGCACTAGGTTTATGATTCATAATGTTAAATCTTCATCTAGTCCTTTCGGTGTCCACAGAGTATTTAATTATGTGCTTTATTTGAACATTTTATAGTTATTGTTAGTTGACCTTTTTTCATTATTAATATATTTTTAACATATTTTTCCATAGCTGTATTTGTCCTGTCCCTCGGCTGGCCTATGCCTATGTTCTGTTGGTGATGCCACAGTGGATTCACACGCTATCAGAGTCAAACAAGTAGAACAGACAAACCAATCACAAGATGTATGCGCTATATGATCTGTAGTTCGGCTGGAGTAGAAATAACCCTAGATTTGTCAGCGCTGCATCACGGCAACCTGCGTGTGTTAGCCAATAGCCATATTTACATAATGAAGTTCACCTTCTCCTAGAAACACAACAATGAAAAGGCTAAGATAGCCTCTAACTCATTTAGTAACTACTCCACTGTTCCAGGTTCCATTTCCCTCACGTAAAGCATACTTACTTACTGTTCTGTTAGCGTGGGAATCGAGTTTGGTTGTTATCTCTAAAACTTTGTTGCTGAGAACATGTTTGACCCCAACTTTACAATGTTTCCCCAAACACTAGCTATGGAAGTGAACAATGACCTAGATATGTTCTATTTGAAGCAAGCGTTCCGTCCGAGCTACCATCTTCCAAACAATAACTAATATAAAATAAGGAAAAATTAGCTAAAATAACAATTACATACTTGAGAAATAACATATATTAATCATTATTGTATGTTTTTGAATTGTTGAAAGTTGCATTTTTATTGATATTACTTTTTGTCGATAATCTTTTATTTATCAAGCTAATGATGGCTGTAATTTAAAATATTAGGTGTGGGATGAATGTATCCAAAATTGTGAAATCCATCTAAAGTTAATCCTTGAGAGCGACAAAATAACTTGGTAAATTAGACTGAACAAATGACAAGACCCTTACTGTGGACAGTCTTAAAAAAAAAAGGTTTAGTTTGGAAGTGGAAACCAAACAATAAAGTGACTGGAAATTTAAAATAGCATTGGTTAACTATCAGGGATAAATCGAAATAAACCACGTAATCAGGAATTATTCTTTGTCATTTTGCATCACTAAAATGTTTCATACATTCTCTCAAGAATTATTGGTAATTCCTTCTTGCGTGAGAAACTTTGGATTCTTGTGCTTTTTTCAAACGGTGACTAATCTGGGATTATTTAGCTCATCAGATGTATGTGTTCTTGTGACAAAAAATACGAAACAATTGACACAGTTCTCAAAGTATTGGCGATATCAAGCAATAAGTTCACGTACACATGTGGTATATTCCCCCTGTAGGATAAACATACAGTTCCCTTTTTTAGTATGATGTTGAGGAACCGACTTTTCAGAAGTTCTCTTTACTAAGTTTAGAATATATTTAGTTCACATTTGGAATATGAAGACTAATAGTGACTTGTCCTTACTTAGCAATAGAAAAAACTCAACAAAAATACCCTAGATCATTAATTTACCACTGGGTGAAAGAGAACCAACTAAGTTTGACAATGGTAAGATTCCAAGCAAGAATCTTTAAATCTTATTGTTAATCCCATAATATTTTGTACCAAGTCTCTTTGGTTAGTTCATGCAGTTGGCTGTTGGTTAAAGTGGTCATGCTGGTGAAGGTGGTCATGTGTTGGTGAATTTGGGTGTACTGTTGAAAGTGTTGGGTGTATTATTCCATGGTGATTGATAGCATATTTTGAAAAACCATCTCAGATTTTTTGCATCACATACAAATTTTGAAATTAATCTTATTGGAGGAAAAGTGCCCTTAATACGAGTTAGGTAGAACAATACACAGATTTGTACCTGGCTATACCTGAAAGTATTTAATTACCAGACTCTCTCTGATTCTGCCAGACTATATATAATTACTTGACTGTACATGCCACAAGCTGAATATATTTGCCAGACACATAATATCAAGAGTTAAGCTATCTTTTCATACATTTTCATATAACGCAAATTTTGGACTTGGGTTGCTTTTAAACGTCCACAAGGTACCTAATTATAGAGAATCTTTAGATTGTATTTGAAAAGCTGGATTGTATTTTTTGCATTTCATGAATATTTTAAAATTATGTTTTGAGTATTTAGTCCTCTTGAGTTATTCGGAGTCTTGTTTGCGGAGTTGCCCTAGTGAATTATGTCGTGTAAGAGTTGAAACATGAAATTCTGGAACACCATCTGTTTACTAAAAATTGTTGTTTTTATTAATATTGTAAAATTGCATTTTGTAAGGCATTTGTAAATAGGTACAAATAACAAGAAATTTTATTAATGTAATTTTTGTTGTAAAAAGAAAAAAAACCAAATTATAATAAATATATAATTTAGAAAAATTAAAACCAGTTTCTCTTTAAATGCTTTGTATTTGGTCCCTTGTACTATTGTTTTAATACTGTAAGCTTTGTTTCTAAAAGTGTTAGGCTGGGTTTGTATTCATGCAAAACGCATGGCTAAGTGTAAATAGGGCAAAGAGTACGTTGCACAAATAACGAGAAAAATAAAACCATTTATAATGAAACGTGGTGTTAAGGTATTGCTTAAATATATTTTTTTTATTAATAGAAACTGGGTGAACTTATTTGCATTACTAGATAAGGCCTAACAGTGGCCCGCCAAGATATTTTGAATGGCCCACCAAGCTATCAGTTTCTAATTTATTTCTTGTGTAAAAGGCCTAGGTGACAACTTTAACGTAACGTGTTTCAAAGACCTTTAGGACTCTGTTCATTATCGACCACAATAGTTGGAAGGGAAATATTTGAGGTAGTGAAAAATTGTATAGATGGATTAATTTTGATGTATTTGGGAGTAGACGTAAGTGGGCTAGACTTGAAAGTATTGGTATGAATGACTTTCCGGCAATGCTAGGGAAGAGAGGAGTGGCTGTTTTTCTTTGCTTGAAAAGTAGCTAGAGCGGAAGATATTTTCACACCATTGTATTATCCATTAAGAGGATTTGTGTGCCAGAAACAATAATGGTATCATGTTATTGATTCTGTTTTCCTTTCCGTCAGTATGATTTGACCATGGGCACTAAAACAAATAGAGTTTATGGAACTTAGAAGAGGAAATAAATGAGTATGATGAATTTTTACTCTACATTCTTCTCAATTCTTTTAATTCCTAGTGAATAAATAGTTTTGTCATAACGATCAACTTTATTTTCTTCGATCATGATGTGAATATTTATAGAATCTTAATAAAACAAGTCATTTACATGTAGGATATACCTTAAATATACAGTAAAAAGGTAAAAAGAGAGTTTTATTTCACACATAACACCCAAGTATATTTTTGGACATAGGTTATTAATTTTTCTCTAAGTGGATAAATAAAAGGAAAAAATATTTTTTTTGGGGGGGTGGGGGTTTTAAAGTGAAATTAAGGATGATAAAATTATAATAATAATAATTTTGATATATTGAAGAATAGTAAAAATAATATTATCAATATATATCACTATTCAACAAAAAAAATGCAGGAAGGATAACTTTAAAACTTAGTTTACTACAAATTTAATATTTGTTACATAGTCTTTTCATCCTCTGACCCCCTCAATTCTAAGCTGAAAACATCTATAAGAAACAAAGAGGTTATGTTCTCAGCTAATAAAAAGGAAGATGTTACGGTAGAGTTAGTCCAGACTAAAATTAATTAATGAGATCAACTACAATGATGATTATAGTAGATTAAAAGACCTACTAAATGATTTCAACGACGTCATCACGGATAAAATTGTTAAGACCAACGCGATGACGTATGAAATTGTCATGTTTGAGAAAAAACCTGTTAGATCACACCCATATTATTTTGCCCCTCCCAAGTTAAATACATTACGCGACCCCATAAATGAACTTTTAAATAAATACATTATAAGACCTTGTAATAGTCCATTTTTTCGCCTCTTTTTAGTGTCCAAACAAGGAAAATTATCCTAATTAATAGTGGATTATCAAAAAATAAATTTAAAGTATACGTTTTGAATCCCCTCCCTTACCTACGCGAGAAACGGCGTGCCAATATTTAGATAAAGCAAAAATATTTACTCTGTTGGATTTAAATAAATCATTTTACTAAGTTTCCTTAAAAGAAGAATGCAAGCAATAAACATAATTTGCTACGCAGACAGGACTATTTGAATATAATTACATACCTTTGGGTTTATCATTTGTATCAGGAGTGTTAACCAGACTTATGCATATAATCTTCGTTTTCCAATATAAATTAGTTTATAATTACCTAGACGATTTAGTAATCTTCTCCAACAACAATGGAGAATATGAAATTAATTTAAAAGTAGTGTTTCGCAAATCAGGATTAATCATTAAAAAAAATGGCGTAATACAGAAATTATACCGCGGACATAAAATTTCATATAAGGGTATTTTCATAAACACAGAATAAAATCCACCCCATGGTGGAATTAAAAAAACCTAATACCCAAAATAAATTTTCAAGATTTTGGGCATGGTGTTCTTTTTTTGGCAGATTTACTACCAATTCACGAAAACAGAAAACTATTTTTAAATGGAATGACATGGCCGACCAAGCTTTCGCTCAGCTTAAAGAAGCTGATACTACGGTGCCGTTCTACGATTGGCAGATTTTGACAAGTCCTTCATCCTTCAAACCGGCGCTTATTCATCAGGCCTTTGGGCTATGTTAGCTCAGAGAACAGAAGAACTAATACCACCAGTAGCGAACGGCAGTCGTACTCTACACCCCACGAATTAAATCATCCTACCTATGAACATGAAACCCATTCTCCATTGGAACCAATTCTTAGTTCGTGTTTGGAAGCGTTATTTTTAATGTTGGTTAACAAAAACAACAACAGTTAAAGTAATATCGGTTCCGTTTATTTACCACACATTAATAAGTTGATTTTGATCAAACAAACTGGAGTTTAGATTTACACAGTATAGTGAATGCATACAGTACATTGTGTGCTACAAGATGGGTTGATCGTCATGATTCTGTCATTACATATCAAGAACTGTTTCCTTCTATTGTGGTTGCTCTTGCAAAACTAGAGCATAGCCATGATGCTGATACTGTAAGTAAATCTGCGTGTTTCAATTTTGTGATCAGACGAGGTAATTTCCTGGTTGATTAGAAATCATTGTTCATTGCTTCTCCTACACATTGCAATTAAGCAAAAATTTATAAAGCCAAAACCAAGATATTTCAGCTGCTACGTCAAATGTTGAGACATTGTTAAATATTTTCAGGGACATGAGGAGCAATGCTGACAACATTTTTAAGTTGCTTTTGGTAAAAAGTTGACAACAAGCAGCTTCAGTATCAACTGAAATAACCATACCAAGAATATGCAGCTGACAAATCAACCGAATGAATATCACATCAAATAAACCTGAGGATTAATTTAGGATGGCAGTATTTACACTATTTGTTGACCATATTGTCACGAAACTAAAATGCAGGTTCAACTCAAAATTTTCTGAAATTATGCCCCTTTATGCGCTTATTCCATCTAGATTCGGTAAACACGAAGAAAGGAAAATTTTAAATGCATCACATATTTACGACAGTGCTCTGATAACAAACTTTATAACAGGACTAAGAGCTGAACTCGCTATTTGGTGGACGAAGTGGGATAGATAGGCCTGATTTTATTTAGCCTTGATTGCCAAAATCGCTATGGTGATTTTTGGAAGGCCTACCACTTATGTAACCAAATTATGGCAGTTATAGTAAAAATCACTGGTAGAGGTATTTAATATTACGTCATCAATATGACCTCCGCGTAATATTTACATCGAGGCATTACAACGGCTGTAACTTCTTGCTGGTTAATTGTAGAGAGTTAATTTTTTGTTTGAATTGAAGATAATTTAATGATAGAAAAAGTTTACTATATCAACGTTTTACGAAGCTTGTAAGCTTCTGACATTTTAATGTCAAACTTCAAACATGGGTATTTTTACCATTACATGCATAGACTACCACTCGATGTCAATAAAAAAAATGAGCACATCATAACACTAAATGGATATAATGAATTTATTGATTGAATCCCTTCTTAGACTATTTTAAATCATTATAATCAATATTTTTCTAAAATTATATGGAAGAAGTTTAAGATGATTTGCATAGAGTCCAAAAAAGGACACACCACTTAATTTGAAAAATTCAAAGGTATGTACGCTATGAACCTTAAAGTTTTGAAAAGCTGATAGCCAGAAACATTTTTTAAAAACTGTGCTAGCATTTCAGCCCAAAAATCCACTAAGAGTCAAATGCTATGAAGTACATACGATTACTCTTTGGGAGCCTATTGTAACTTGCAGCGGTTCATTGAAAAGGTAGTTAATTTCCACCCACACCAGTACCCCTGTTTTTGGGAAAAATTGGAAGGTTCGTATATAAAACTAATAGAAGCAAACTAATACACAAATTAGAGGAGTATCAAACGCCAAGTAAAGAGAATCGACTGGAAGTTTATGCTGTCATATATGATGCAATGGTTATGATACATTGCTTGAAGTTTCCAAAAACTTATGCAGCTGTTGCACACAAACTACTAGAAAACCTTTGCTACACATCCACCAAATAAGTTTACCTAGTTTGCGATGTATATGAGACTCTAAGCATAAAGGATATTGAACATGACCATCGTTGTGGAAAGTGTTCTCGGGTAACAAAAGTGACAGTACCAGATCAGAAAACTCCAAGCAAGCCTCAGGAGTTCTTGAGGAACAGTTCATTTAAGTTCTGCCACCTTGCTTTCATTTGCAATGAATGCAAAAATTATAAATATGTATGGCTTCTTGGTGAAAGATGACTGTATGTTGGTAATGAAGATACATGCTATCAATACAGTGCACTAAACAATTATTTTATAATCTCCTGACAAACTCCTTGATGCACCCTCTCTGAGTCCTATACCCCCCCGGCCATCAAAAAGGGATAAAAGGGAGAGGATGAACTTAACATACAAAAAATGGAAATTATAAAAAATATATAGATTCAACAAAATGAGCAGTTTATTCAATTAAATAACAATAGCGCAGATAACAAAAATTGGTCTCATTATATCATTATGAGTACAGTTGGAAATTATGCTCGAAGCCGACAACTTTATATCATTAAAGTTGCGCAAATGTTTTAACAAAAGGAAACATGATATCCATCATAATATTGATAGTCCAGTCTATAAGAGACAATAACAAAGCGAATATTTTTAAATGCGATACAAAATTATAAGGGCCTAATGGGCACCTTGATATGGTTCCAAAGGTTTCGTAATTCACAGAAAACGATATCATAAATATAAAGATTTAAATTTGACGACTATACAACAGAGTCTACACAACGTGAGGGTTTGACTACCAGACATAAGCCAAACTCCCACGGGACTATCAGATCTGACTTAGAATATGGAACTAACAGTTCCATCAATTAACAAAACTTTAGCTGTTCAAACAGAACTTACGTTACAAAAGATTAAAGTCATCCTAATTTAAATTCCAATAAAAAGTTACTTCACGTTACGTTAAATCAAACCATAATTTTAAATATGAAAAGTTACTTCGAAAAAAAAATTACTCTACAATTCCAAACAATATAATATTAACAAGTCAAACTTCTAATCAGCACATAACTGAGGATATTTACGAGAATAAAAATATAAGCAAAAGTTACAGCGCCCGAGCGGCGACCTATCTAAGATAGAATATTTAGACATTGTTTGACGATCAAAATATTAATACGTTAGATTTTGAAACTGAATATTATATGCAAAAAGTTTAAAGTTTATAAAGAAGTTAGAGTTCATAACTCCACCCGTCTAAGCGACGATTTTGATACATTTTACAAGTTTTCTCCAGCCATTGTCCAGGTCCATGACAATGGTCTGTCGTCGATCGTTGATCGTAGGATAGTCGATTATGGCAAGCTTGCACGGCCATTATATAGGGATTTCGTTGTTCTGGAAAGAAGGGGGGAGTACACCAAACACGCATATGATGACGTCAACGATGCCTTGAAACAGTCACGTAGACCATTGTTGATTCCGCTTGCTCCATCGGAATATCCGTGAATATCTCCAATCACCCGATGTTTTGAAGAAGGTTCCTCTAGTCTCCGTCAGGGGTCGGATACATAATTGTCTTCTAGTTGATGTTGATAGTTCTTGGTTCATTTCACGCTAGTACAGTCGGAGTGCCGGGTCGCTTTGTTGACCCACTGGATCTCCCTTGACCCCATCGCCAGTCTAGGATTCCAGGTGCCGGCCAGCCTTGCAGGATTCTATTGTGAGCAGATTAATATTGTAAGTACACGAACAAATTAATACTTATAATTGGATTGAGTAATAAATATATTGTCCAGCATTGTTTCTATTATGTCTTCTTAGCCTACAAGAACTACAACAGAGAAAAATACTATTGTAGGGATCCTAATTGAGTTGAATTTATTGGAGCGGGTAGTAAGCTTGTTGTCCAGTTGTAACATTATACCATGTAATGTTACAAATCTCTAATCACGTCAGTATGGGGCGGGGTCCAGTTGTAACATTATACCACGTAATGTTACATCCTGAACTAAAGTGTTGTCATCAATAAGCAGACATACGGGGGTTGTTTAGCATATCCAGTCCATAGCACCACACAGCTCAGAAAGGAGCATCGTTGCTCGAGCCAATGGCACGAACATTCTTGTTTTGCTAGTGTATCATCAAAGGTACTTTAAAAACTGTAACGAGTGGATGGATATTGGACTGGTCTCAAATAAACAAGACGGTTTATAAACGTTACAAAAGTTGCAGAAGAACTTGGTGATGTTTTGGCTACGGATTTACCTCACTTCCACGCGTTTACTGGATCAGACTTTACAGTAGCTTTCACAAGACAAGGAAAAGTGAAACCTTTCAGGATAATGTATAATAATGCAATACACAAGAAATTTTTAGCCAATGACAGAGACAGTGAATCTCGAAAATGACTTGTTCACTGGCGCTGAGCAATATTTTTTTTTCCCCTTTATGGACAATATTTTTGCACTTCAGTAAAACAACCAGATACAGTTTATTCAAAATAAAATGTGCTCCTAAACAAGAACAACAACCTTTAAAGAAGATACAAAGCATTTATCTTATTCTTTTCCCCCCGTCAAGAGCAGCTATTCATGAAAAGCTAAAAATAAGCAATGATGTTTCACTGATAAGGAAGAAAACTATTCAAAAAACCCACACCAACATTTTAACCATCTAAATCACGGATGGTGTTTGTGTAGTGTGAATTACAGGATTCAGTGGTTTGAAGGACATATGTTCCCTGAATACCTTAAAATGGAAAATAATGAAGACAAAGAAAATGAAGAAGTGATGAATGAGATAAAAGCGATGAAATGTGCTTTCGGACTCTATACAAATCATCTTAAAATTCCTGTATACACTTTTATAAAAACATTGATTTTAATGATTTATAATAGTCTAAGTTCAAGTCTTCCAATAAATAAATTCATTAGATCAATTTGGTGATGTACTCTTTTTTTAGTGGCATTGAGTGGTATCCATCAAATGGTTTTACACGTTACGTAAAACTTTGAAATAGTAAACTTTTTATCATTAAATTATCTTCAATTCAAATAAAAAATTAACTCTCTACAATTAACCAGTAAGAAGTTACAGCCGTTGTAATGCCTAGATGTAAACATTACATGTCGGCCATGTTGATCACGTGATATTTCATACTCCCACCACTGAATTTTACTAAGACTGGCACATTTTGATTTGTAGGCTTTACAAAAATAACAACTGCGCTCTTAGAATTTCTAGGATAAATAAATCTGGTCTATCTCTTGGACTATTTTGTTACAGCTTTTAGCAACTTTGCCAGTATTTACTGTTACAGCAGAGATGAGTTTTTCTACATTACGAAGACTCGAGACCTAACTCCGCTCAACAATGAACGAGCAAGGTCTCAATGGGTTAGCGCTTGTTAATATCCATAAAGAGATAAAGGTTGATGCCAGTGAGGTGTTAGATTTATTTGTGAGACTAAAGCCTCGACAAACGAAGCCACAGAAATGGTTCAAACAGTTAAGATTTATTTGTGCTATAAACTAATTTTGATTGATGTTATGTGATTAATGATTGGTGTCCTTCTTTAGACGACTATAAATGTAACTTTGCAAAAATATAAACTTATTTAACACAACATATTCATAAAAACCGCAAAATAAATATTTTTTTATTCAAATATGAACTAATAATTTTTTTTATTATATTTACAAGTTCCTATAAATTAATTTTATATTTTACAATAACTTTATTTGAAACAATTTTTTTAGTAAAAACATAAACACAGCTCGAAAGTGTTTAGTCCACACTCCCACTTAATATATACATTTTATTACTTTGTATTTTATTTATGCTTATTTTATTCTATTGGGAAATTTGGTATTCATTTATTCTTATTTCATTTTTACAACACCCCCTCTCAAGCTACAAACTGCTCACAAAATAAGGGTAAATAGTGTTATTTTGAAGGTTCAGATTTCAAATTTTCCCCCAATTATTGATGGGTACTTCTAGTCCCCCTTCCCCCTATGGAAATCCTGGATGCGCGTTTGAGTTGAATATCTCCGAGATGGGTGGGAGGGCGGTGGACGACATTGAGTGGCATCTAACGTGGGGCTTTTATGTAAACGGTAGAGCTGAATTAGTTTTCATTATGGTTTATTATTGTTTTATTATCTTTATCTATTTGGGTTGTAAAAATGTTGGCATGTGGTATTGACAATGCGTAACCAGTACTTCCATCGGGTCAAAGCCAAGCTATGGGTTATATAGTATGCTACAATTTGTCACAGTGTTCAACCTGACCCTGTAGGAAAATAATAAGCTGATATTTTAATTAAACTTGTCGTTGACTTCAAGTATTGAAAGCTTGATTTTGGAGCTAAAGAAGTCCAGCAACACTGTGTACCACTGTGCTATTAGGGGCGGAGTGGCAACCTCCTAATCCTACCTACGGTGTATCAACAGAAGGTGGGGACAAAGGGGAAGTTTCATGATATAGAAAACAGTTTAAGGCCATTTGTACAGATTTTTTCCCCCCCATTCAAAAGACTTTTCTTCTGCGAAATATTTCGAAACATAAATGTATTTTTATGTGTTTTTATTAACGAGCTATAAGGGTAAGAAACTTCAATTTTTACGTTTTCCGAAACTAGTTTTAGGCCACACTTTTTAAAATAAAAATTTGAAAATTGAAATTTGGTATCTTTAATACTATACCGATTTTATATAGCTGGGATTGTACCGTAGTTATAAGCATACTCTATAAACATATGCTTAAAGTTCTGAAGCCCCTTTTCGTCCTACAGGACAAAGGCGGGCATACAAAGTATAAAATAATAAAATAAGGAGAGAATAAATGCAGAGTGAGCACATAGAACAAAGAAATGGTTGAATCAGAAAATAATCAAAGAAAATTTCCAGGAAAGTGTAAAATACTTAAATAGGAATAAAGTGAAGTCGACATATCAGGAGTTAAATAGATAAATGTAAGTTTTATTTATCAACATGGTATATATATAAATGTAAGCATTATTTATAAACAAGATATATATGATTCAACAGGAAACATCTCCGGTATTTACTTTACAATATTATTAACTCTATCCACAAGTCAAAAGGACTCCCAAAACATAACATAACTTTCCTTGCCACAAGGACTTTGAATATTAAACATTATTATAATTTCCATGTGTCGGAAGTACTCTGAATATTAAACATTATTATAATTTCCCCAAGTTGGAAGAACTCTGTTTATTAAACATTATTATAATTTTCACCAGTCGGAAGTACTCTGAATATTAAACAATATTATAATTTCCACAAGTCGGAAGGACTCTGAATTTTAAACATATTTAGACTGAAAAGGAATTTGGATGCACAAAAGCCGAAACTTAATTTAATTCTTACATTTATTTGGACATGAAGACGTGCCCAAGATGGATAACCTGCCAAGAGCAACTCCAGCTGTCTTAGAAACCCAAGTAATCTGCAGTCCTTGCGAGATCTCTGATTGAACGATCATTCACAAGCCGTCTCTTGAAATAGTTATCCTCATATTGTAGTGATATTGATCTTTTTATCACTGCCGGTGTTTTTCATTGTTGAAACATGTTGTAATTTTTAGGCTTGTGTTTTATTTGTGATCACTGTGAACTGCAAAGAAACAATATATATATAAAATTATTAAAATAATAAACAATGGTTCCTTCCATCACAGACTAAACCAAGTATGAACTTAATGTATTATATAGGCAGATAGGCTTTATGTTTATTTTATATGTTGGGGGTTTTCCAGAATCAGTAACATGGAATACACAACATAATAAACTGTAAATGGCTGTAAGCGACCTTCCAAGGTTTCGACACATTACATATAAAAAATGTTGAAATAAATACTTAACTTTGAAAGCACTTTTTACAGCCATTGTATAAAAAATATTTTTCATGAAAAAAAAGTAATTTAGTCAGTTTATAGTGTTTTAATTTATTAGCTATTCGAACCTGTTTAGTCATTATTAATACAGGAAAAGGTATTATTTTATATGAAAAAGGCATTATTTTATATATATATATATATATATATATATATAAAACATAAAATGGAAAAACTTATTAATTTGACTACATTAATATGCATATGGAGAGAATAGTTTCACGATCTTCAATTTAGTGAAAACTGCAATTATTATCTTCAATTCAATTATCTATGTTTTTATATGTATTTATATCTTATAAATAATGTAATGAAATAATTATTTCATTCACAAAGGAATGTCTTTTATTACATATGATTTTCATTTAAAAAAATGTGTATGTATGTGAGAGAAAGAGAACCATTTTTATTTGAATAAATTTAGTCAAAATAGCTGAAGCATTTTTATCCAAATAGGATGTAACTTATAAACTTATATATAATTGCTCTCCAATGTTTTTAGGCACTTTGAATTATTTAGTGATTAGGTTTTGAGGTTTGATGTAAGGAGGAAGAAACAAATTTGTATATTAAATGCGCCCCATTTTCCTGGATAGTGGATGGGAAAACTATAGAAAGAAAACACACGTGGAAAGCCAGCTAAAATATATGTAATAATTATATATATTTTTTATTTGTCTAAGTAGATTATTAATAAACCAATCTTATTTTGTAAACTCGAGTTTATTGCTGCAAGTTCCTAGTAATTTTTTCAATAAATTTTTTTTGTTCTGATTCACCAACCGATTCAAGTCCTAATCAAAGTTTAGCTTTATATAATATATGCTCACTTTGAACTAATATATTATTATATGTCACATGACTTGCACTCATGAACAACGTAATCATCAGTTTTGTTCATTTATTCTCTCTATCATATATATATATAATATTACAACTTATATATATATATATATATATTACATATAATATATATAATATATATATTATATATATTATATAATATATATTATATTACATATCTATTATATCTATATATATAGGTTGTAATATTATATATATAATATTACAACTTATATAGGTGTATAAAATATACTTATCTTTATAGTACTCTTTATCTCTATTGCAAAATCATTAGTTACCTGTTCTTTATTAGAATAAATAATATATTCATTTTGAAATTATAATTTTGGCCCTAATATTTTTTCTATCACAGAGAAGACATGTGTGACACGGAGTACATGTCAGGTGTGGAGGAACTTCCTCATTCCCCAATTGATAGCATTATTAGACACGAATATTCTGATGTTGAATGTACCGATTCAGAATTACAAAGCTAGAAAGAAGATGATAGTTGTGAGATTAATTCTATTGAAAATGAATTTCGAGTTGTATCGAATAATATAACAAGGAACATAGATATTTAATTTTTTTTTTTTACCAAATGCAAATAATCTCACAATTTGTGCTATGTTTAGGTACCAACTGTGATAAAAAAAACGTCCACAAAGTCTCGTCCCCCCTTTCCTCCCCCCCCCCCC
>CABFVZ010001787.1:25106-78001 GCA_902151445.1 Timema monikensis | reverse complement strand
CCATCTTTTAAAAATCCATATTTTTATGATTGCAATTGTTTGTTCTTCGTTTGTTACGGATGGTTCCTAAAAAAACCACGCACATTTTGTTTTGGCAGGACAACACCTTCTATTATATATTTACACTAGAAGCGCGAATTGACGCCTTTTTGGCAACCATATTCTCCACATGAACACATACAAATTTTAAAAATCTATATTTTATCTTTGCAATCAATAATTCGTTCTTGGTTCATTTTAGATTTCTTTTTGCGAAGATTTTAATTTATTCTTTTGTAAAGCCTCAACAATTTTTTCTAGTAGTAGCTCTCTCACATTCTTTCAAAACTTTAACATTTTTTGTTTAAAGCTTGTTACTAGTTGGTTTGAATATTCCTTAACATGTTTATCTTTGTTTTGAATTTCCTTTAAAAAAAAGTGTTTATTTCATGTTGATAGTTTTAAAATTAATTAATATTTTTATCACTATGCTAAGCTCCCTTTCCTCAACTCAACTAGATAAAATATAACAAAATTTGTATTTTTGATTTTATAATTTTTTTTAGTTTGTTTCAGATTATTGTGCATTATATTTTAGTTTGTCAGTTCTTAGATCTCTTACAAACGCTAACTAAACTAGTGTCAATAGTTATGATGGCCTTTTGTACGGTCACACAGAGCGTCAAGTAGAGAATATCCCACCTTCTGTGTCAAAGTATGGAAAATATTGTCTTTGATTCACTCACTATTAAAAAAAAAGCAATAGAAAGGCGAAGCAAGTCAGAAATACAAAAACTAGGGAGACCTTGGTCCAAAACTCACTGCATGCCATAAAATTCATAGTTAATAAAAGTATTTTTATAGGCCTTACTTTTTCCTAAGCTCCAAATTATTGGTTTCATCTACTTGGGCAGTTATTAAATTACCGAAAGATACCTGAGATCTTACCTCCCTCTTCCCCCACCCCCTCAAGAGAGTTCAGAACTACCTATGTTATCCTAAAGCATTGACATCACACCCTCATTTTGTTTGCTACTATTACTGTTATGGTGTAGTAAGTAGTATCATAGAGAAAGGGATAACATAGTATACATTTCTCTATGGTAGTATCTTTGACCACAAAGAGACATGGTGAGAAGGAAATGTCATTTATTCCAAATATTCCAACTCTTGACACTTACGAGTAAGACTAAGAAACTCCTTGACAGTAAACATTATTTTTTTCAAATCAATCAAAGTTTACTAACAAGACCCAGAATAAATTCCCAAAAAAAGTGATTAAAAATACCTCTAGAATAGCCTGATATTCTAAAAAAATTACTACAAATATGCCAAAAAAATCAAACTAAGAATTTAAAGGAAAAATCGAAATGAATGCATATGACTAAACCAACATACTTTACAAATGGAAACTAAAAATAGCTATTCAATAAAGTCTTTTTAACAGCTAAACCCTTGCATTCTAGTAAATATAATATTGATTTACAAAAATTTACTTTAGAAAAAATCCCACCCAAACGCAACTTTTCACAGTTTAATTTCAGCGTCTCATCGGTTATGTTGATTTTATAAACATGACAAACAAATAGGTTACATAGTTAATTTTCAACATTATTTTCTCATTCCTATAACTGTTTGATTAAAAATAATAGGTTTGAGTGTCTATGCATTATAAAATATCGATATCATTAAAAAATATACTAATTTAATATATAAGTGCCTGGATATTATTCAAACCGGAATGGGCTACCGTGAAGTTGGCCCCGCTCCCCCCAATGCAAACATACTATTTGTGGGCTTTCAAAATGGAACAAACAAAAATGTTTGTGTAACAATCCAGAACAAGCGAGGAACAAACAATTGCAATAAAAAACATGAATTTAAAAATGTTCCATGAAGTTGGCTTCTCACGAGTAAACAAAGTGTCACAAGTTCACGTCTCATTTGTGCAAGAACAAAGGTGGAACAAACGAAACATTTTGCGGAACAATCCGGAACAAGCTATTGCAACCATAAAAATGTCAATTTTTCAAAATGTAGGGGTAGGGGGGTTACCATAAAGTAGCTCCCCCCTAATATAAACATACCATTTGTGGTTTTATCAAAACAGAACAAACGAAATTTTTTGCAAAACAATCAGGAACAAACAAATAACAAACGATTGCAATCATAAAAACTTGAATTTTTCAGAATGAATGGACCAACCACAGACGTAATTGACGGATATCCAGCCAGAAATGTAATCGAAGAGAACTCTACTGAAGAATATATTGCTCTTTTTGCAAGCAAATTAACACATCCTAGCCCCTGCTACTCTGATGCTTCAATACCTACCTGACCAGCCAACGAAATTATCAAACTCTTAAGTCCAAAATGTTGACTCACGGAGTATCAGCTTACGTCTGTGCCTCTGTGCCGACACAACATATATTCCATTCACGGTAGGAATTACTCTCTGAAAGGTCTTTTTTCCTACCAATATCCTACTATATAATAGATTTATGGTAGGTAAAAAGGCCTTTCAGAAGTCAATTCCTACCGTGAACAGACTATAGCTGCTTGACGTATACTATAGTAATAAAGCTGAAGTCATGTATCCATTTGATGCTCGAGAGTTGCCATTAAGTAGAAATGCCCTTAAATGATGATAAATATAATGTACAAGATAATATAGATTACAAAAGATTATTGATGATAATTATGTATACGTTTAATTTAGTCTATATACTAGTTGGGTGATAACACGTTGACACCACCCCCTTAACAACACAGGAAGACAGTGACTACTGAGCGTGAGAGAAGAAAGTATAATTTAACTGCTAAATTATTCAGATATTAATCAATGTTTGTTTGCGAGGTACACAAACCGCTTGTACAAGGATGGACCATTACAATGTCAAGAGTTATTAACACCAACATAATCTTAAATAAACAATTAGGACCATACAAAAATATATAAACATAAATAGGCAAGGCTTATACGGACCAATCAAGCGCCGCCATAAACAGCCAGTTAGGAAAGCCCAACATTGGAATAAATAGCACAAGAATTGACTCCCGCTAAAAACACATAAAAATAACCAAACTAAAGCAGTGGAAAGGCCTAGGTACATAAGTTACAGCAGTTACCAGGAAAAGCCTTAAGGACACCGGCCACTCAATGTAATAAGACAGAGTGTTCAGCATGGTTACAGGGGAATAAAAATCCCACAACTAAGCAATAAAGAGACAACGCTAATACAAACAAGAACGAGCAAGAACAGAGCCATATGGGCCAAGAGCTAATGATCTCAATTGCCACTCGTAACCTTCTGATAGTCCCTTATGTTTATATGTCCATACTTAGTAAAATAAAACCAGCTTGTAAGTCCTGAATGCGTCAAGCAGCTTTTAGGAGCTTGCCAGAGTTTAGTAAAGCTCAGTGATATAAATGTCACTGCATGGTTGTTAGTTATTACTTTTAAATACTAGAAATGAACGCACTCTAAATGATAGCAGGATTACCCCAGCACGGTAAATACAAATACCTTACCAACGAAAACATAACTAAACATTCCTAATACTAACAAGGATTCAAAGAAGTTGAAAGAAATAGAGGGTACATCTCAACTAAGCATAATTAAACTCACTAAACAAACTAATCTAACTCAAACATAGTTTGAATAGAGTAGATATAAATATACCTTACATATAATCAAAACACAATTAAACTAGCAAATAAATATTTTAAACTGAACCTGGGTTTGATACCATAATTACAAGTAGACCCTACCTCTGATCAAAACATAATAAAACTAGTAAATTAAATATTCTAACCCGAACAAGGGTTTTAGTAGATTATACGATCAATAGCTACTAATCACAACCCATCTGCGTCGTGCCGGCAAGATCATTCGGTCCTGCATGGCCCTGTTGGCCCAGTGACGCAGTTGTAGAGCATGTGATAGTAACTATGCCCGTTAGCCCCCTCCTTTCTTTTTCTTGATGACCCATTGCCACAGTGGTAAGGTTTGTGATAGTGTTAGATCCAATCACCAGAGCCCCTCTGCCCCAATTTATCTTGGTGGTCCAGTACATTTCAGCTCACATGACTAGCGATCCTGTGAGATCCCGGCCAGCCTACTTATCTCCACCAACTGACCAGAAATCCCGATGAAAGGAGTCTCACTCCACGAGAGAGCTAACTTAGGGCAACTAAAGGTAATGAGTTACAACCAAGGTAAATCCAATGTAAAAAGAATATAAAGAAAGCAGCATTTAAAGGAATTTGATTATGTAATTGCCTACTTCACCCACTCACTATACAACAGTTCTATTTTGATATGAAGACAGTTCCACATACATATTTTTAAAATGATTATTAAGAAGCGTAATTACGTTAATTGTACATTGTTACGGTATGGATTTTAAGGGTTTATTAATTAGTATTTAAAGTCCCAAAAATCTACCCTGATTTTTAACAACTTAGTTTTCATTCCACATAGCTTTGTTTTGATCCACAATGCTTATTACCTACCAATATTGATGTACGCTGCGGAAACGTGGGTAATGAAGGAACAGGATGAAAGCAGAATGCATGCAAGTGAAATGAGATTTCTGAGATGTAGTTTCATTGGGACAAAATTTGATTGAATAAGAACTGAGAGAATGAGAAGAATAGTAAAGGAAGAGTCAGTCCATGACAGAATAGAGAAGGCACGATTAAGAATGTATGGCCATGTGAGAAGAATGGTGATGGAAAGGATGCCTAAGAGGATGTTGGATATGGAGGTGGGGAGTAGGAAGCCAAGATGAAGACCAAGGGACAGATGGATGAAGGGAGTAAGGAAGAGTCTGGAGGGAAGAGGAACATACTTGGCCAAGGTGGGGGGGAGGGAGATGGTGGGAGGAAAGAAGGCGGTGTTACAAACAGACCCATCCAGAGGCTGGAAGTTGTTCCCGATGATGATAGCTTAGCTATGTATAAAATGTAACGCGATAGATAATTTACTGAATGACGTCATACACTCAACAAATCAGATATATTTCTCCATCTAGTCTGGTGCTACTTCTGGTGAGGTTTTATATTGAACTCGACCGCGCAGGTAGGGGTGGAAGGGACGAGAGGGAGGGATATGGTGGGGGTATATAAGAATGTTTCTTTCTCTTTCTTAGGTATGAGACATTCTCCGATAATAGCCCAGACACAAACATGTACTACCTACCCTCCATATCTTCAAAAGCTTCCAAACCAATCATACTATCACCATCATCACCCGAAGTGTTTTTGCTGGAGCTGACATCTGACGAATCGTCCTTCATGTTGATGATAATACTCTCGGAGAACTAATCAATTCTTTGCTCTGATTAAAAGTATTCTTCTTAAATTTTCTTTGTGCGTGTACATCACGCTAATCATTCACCTTTTTATTATCTAGTTCTTTACCATAGCCCATATAAGTTCTATCGGGTTGAGATCGATATGGTATGGTGTTAGATACCATAAAACAGAATGCCCATACTTTACTAATAGTGAATCTATCCTGTATTTCTTAAATTGCAGTTTGTGCAGTAAAATAGTGAATATAATTATTATGGATTGAGCATAGTATTACTGAAGGAAATATTGTTTTATTTCAACCAATTATTCATTATTACTATTTTACGCCAATATGTCGGTGTTAGGTCTAATTAAACGTTGTTCAAGGGTGCGTTATCAATATCAAGTAGACTGCCATGTGGTAAATTGGGGATTATTTTGGTTGCAATCTATTTTTCATAGAATAAAAAGTAAAAAANAAAAATTACAGTAAGCAACACATGGCTGCTCACTACTACCCTACGCTACTGATACTGTTGACTTGTCCATGAACTATCTCGCGCATACATGCTGTTTTGCCACTGCGCAACTATAACAGTTACATGTTAAGCCTCATCAGCAGTACTTTCTATTATCTTTACACTGGGCTAGCCTATTGTCCTCCAGCACTGTCTTGAGTTTAGTAGGTGAATCTATACGGGAGTAAAAAACTTACAAGATAAATAATACATGATAGTGAATCATTTAGTTCTAGGAGAAAAATTAAATCATTCAGGGCGTAATATTAGAATATGGCTCAGAGCATAGCATAATATTTTTGAAATGTGCCAATTTTTGCATTTTAGAAAATTATATAAAATGTATTTGTTCGACTTTGCTTTACTAGGGTATTTAGTTCACTCGTGGTCAAGGCCGATCGACTCGTGGCTGATGAATAGCGTGCATTTAGAGACTAGGAATGTTAGATTGTGTTTGCAAATCTCTTGGAGATTTTTCGGTTTTTAGTTTTGGTTGGCTCCAAAACAAGATCCATACATTTAGTTAAATATGATAGTTAAATATATTTAATTTTACTGTGTGTTTTGCTCATATTAGATTTAAACTGTATCTATCTATAGCTGCATTCAGAAACCTGAACTATTTCTATGTTCATTTGTAAAAACAGAAAAGAAAGTTGCTAGTTTATAGGCCTTTTCGGATGAAAGAGGTTACTGTTTCGTTGAAAGTGATCCATGATTTCATCATAATCTCTGGTTTCCGTGTTATTTATTCTTGAATCTTCTGTCACTCTGGCAGTTTTGACATATTAATTAAAATTTTAGTTAACCATTGGCAATTTTCGAAACTGACAGAGTTTAGTTTCCATTCAAATATTCTTTTTGCTGAATATTATCATTAAATTTCCGATTAAGATGTGTTTGTGGGATTATATGACAAAGTGGTCGCTAAATAATGTCAAGTTGAAATCTTTACTCCACAAAATCGTAATGTAGCGCTTCACAATCCAAGAACTGTGTATTATCGACAGTAGATTTTGAAACAAGGACGAGACAATGAGCATTTTAGTTTTCACGGTGGTGACAATATTTGTGGCATTGTTTGTAACCCCACAAATAATGGCAACATATTCCTATTTAGAGAAAAGTAATTTATGTGAAAACAAGAATCTTTCATGTTCTTCTCAGGTAATGCTTATTTCATTTCTTGAACTAAGCCAGAAAGAAACCCAAAATAAATGTTAAGAAAGGGACATTGCCATCTATTTCATAAAAATAAAAAAATGCGGGAGAAACAAAAATTGTGGGCCAGGTGGACATAATATTATGTTCACCCGAGCCACAATTTTTATTTCTTATATTATTGTAATTCATTTACGTTTATTAGGCTTAGTACGGAGATGTCAAACTTATCAAAGAATGGCCAAATTGACTGGGGCTGTATCTGAATAGTCCAAGGCTCCCTAGTCGGACCCTTGAATTTTAGACTTTATGCAGTCTTGATGATATTACACTTCTTACACTGCTCATAGCGAAGACTGCATCAAACTATTCGAACAGTAACAACTTTATTTAAAATGGCGAAAAACATATATCAGTGCTCTAGGAGACGAAACGATAATACTTAAACAATTGCCAGTCAAACACCACAACCGACACAGTGAGCGCAGTGCACGGCTGGTAGCCTTTGTATCCATGGTGACCAAGACATCAAGAAGACTTCATAGGTATCCTTTCCAACTATTCGAACACATTTCCACTTGGTCACGTGATTGCCAATGCAGCTTTCAAGGGCCCGAGTCAAGGCGACGCCGCATAAGTAGATTATTCAGATACAGCCTGGGTGTTTTGCGGGCCTTAGCACACACATACATTTTTGCATAGTTTTATTCAGTACTATAATTTTGCAGTGTATCTTTCCCCATCTAGACAAAACACATTTTGGGGATAGGCTAGTATGAAGAGAGGATGTGATTCTTTTATTTTCAGTGAACCTTATTAAAAATATGTTTTCTAGAACTTATACACACAACCAGATTCTGAAATTTCCAATTATAGGCCTAGCAATACAAACCTTGTTAACAAATTTCAAACCATAAAAAGTTATTATAAAACAAACCAAATTCCGCTGAAATGCCATAGTGACAACACCGCGAAATGCTTAGATGTTCATCCACACACACACACACACACACACATTAAAACATATTTTAAAAACTTTGAACATCCTCCAACAAAACAACTTGAAGTGTATTGTCACACATTTTAATTGCACTGCGCAAGATCAGATCTCCAAACATTTCAACTGCATAGAAAATCTTTTTAGTGTGAGATAGTAATTTTTATATGTGTGATCGCGAGAATAGGAGTACCGGTATGTTATG
Organism: Timema monikensis; assembly: GCA_902151445.1. NCBI lineage: Eukaryota > Metazoa > Arthropoda > Insecta > Phasmatodea > Timematidae > Timema > Timema monikensis. The sequence goes on along the minus strand of CABFVZ010001787.1, from coordinate 69,842 downwards.
GAATGTTCTGAGAGTGTGGAATAAGGTGTGGATGCTTGGTTAGTAGGCCTAAATGCAATTATGGTGATAAGTTTATGAGGGATGCTTGTGAGGATGCAGTTGGTGTACAAATATACACTGTGAATGTTAGAGCTGCTATATGCAGATGATTCCATATTAATGGCTGAGAATGAAAGTGACTTGCAGAATGCATTAAATCATTTGAATGTGACGACGGACAGAATGGATCTTCGTATAAACGTTTCCAAAATTAAGATGATAGTTTTTGATAAGGATGGATCGGGAAAAGATTGTCAGCTTAGCACAAATGGAAAACTGTTATAACAAGTGAATACTTTTGTGTATCTGGGCGGAATATTCTGTAAAAAATGGAAGGATAGAGGGTGTGTGAATGCATCTCACAAAGTAGTTGAATGTATGTGGACTATTGCAAATAATGAAGTATTGAAAGAGGCAAAGATGGCAATTCATAGAAGTGTGTTAGCACCAACATTGTTTTATGGCTGTGAAGCATGGGTTTGTCAGGAGGAACACAAGCGCAAGCTGAAAAATGCAGTTGGAATTGTATATTTAAGAAATGTGCGTGGAAAAACTCTTATGAATAGAGTCTGTAATTAATGGGTGCTGAAGGAGTGATGTATGAAAGGGAATCCAATAAGTCAATCGGAAAAAGGTGTCTTATGTTTGTTTAGGAATGTTGAGAAGATGAGTGTGGATAACGTTACGAAGTAAATATATGATAAATGAGAATGTGGATCGAAAAGAAGGGGTAGGCCATGTAAGATATGGTTAAATGTTGTAGAAGAATGTGTGAAAAAAAGTGACATAGGATTGTTATGAATAAAATCATATGTATGATATGGATGTTGTTGAAGTGGAGGGTTTAGGCCTATGCAAGAATAGGAAGTGTAGAGAAATTTATTGAGAATGGATTGAGTACGGAGTTTTTTTTGAGCTAGGCCAATATGCACATTTTCTTGCCTAACTTGTAAGGAAACGGCATGATTAAGTATGTTAGGGGTGTGTATGTATGTATGTATGTATTTATGTATGTATATATATGTAGCAAAAACTACAATTTTAATTGTGATTAGGCTTACTATAGCGACGCCCCTCCTAACCAAGCCTATGGAAATGTTAAGGTTAGTTAATGTTTATCAACATTGTGGACTGGTATACGTTCTTTTAGGACACATTGTGGACTGGTACAGGTTCTTCTAGGACACATTTTGGACTTGTAAAAGCACTTATAGGACACATTGTGGAGTGGTACAAATATTCCTAGGACACTTTGTGGACTGATAAGAGTTACTGTGCATTATACATGAAATTATGACAGATTCGAGGATATGTGATTTATCGCATTGTTGATTATGCAGTAGGCTACATGTATTAATTACCTTAGTAAAGTAGGTAGTTAATTTAAAAAACAGTATAAATAATTGGGCCTATATATTTCTTTCTATTCCCAAAGCATAACACTTATTATGTAGCCCATAAGTGAATATTGTCCCCTTTATGTAATTCAAGACAAGTAACCAAGTGGGGCCTCACTGTCCCCTCAACAATAATTGTTATGCACTCTTGTTTAAACTCTGGAGAGGGCTCCACACACGCTTGATGGACAGTGTACTTGCAGTACAGATTCAGGCACTTTAGTGAGAGTTTTTACATATTCAAGCCAATGAGTAAACACCTGAATGTCGCTCTTGTGATTTTATAAGTTAAAGTACAATTCACTACAAGCGATGGGTATTGTCTCTGATGCATTGACCCATCTGTCAATATAAACTGTGGAAATAAATCCAATTAGTCATATGTAAATGAAAAACCACCTAAGTCAACTTTCTTACATCTCCATCTCACAGGGATTATGATAAAACCCATCAACAGTTCAGAAGTTTTGTTATTTTTTAAGGAAATATTTTGCTCAAGGGCCATATTTAAAGACATTAACAACCTTTTTTGTGACATTTGTGGGGATCCTTTTTATAATAAACGTCCATACATTCACCAATCAATACAACTTATATATCCCGGGTGGACAACCCTGACGCCAATTACCACAAGGGGTGAATATGAGTTTGCTAGCTGTCCAGACAAAGAAACATTTTCCTTATAGCATGTGCTCGTTGTAAATTGATATTTCCTGAATGTCTTTGAAAGCATTCCACATTAAGTTAAAGATATTCAGCTAATGTTTCTACAACTTGTCATACAAAAAGGACAGCCAAATTTCACATTAAATTGTTTTAAATTTTCTATTCGAACAATATTCACCATTTGCGGCTGAGGCAGTTGTAGATGATTATTCAAAGTGAACATGTCTTGAATAATCTTGTTTAAATTGTGTTTGTTGTTTTAAATTTTTGATTGAGCAACCTAATTTCTCAATTTTTACATGTGTTGAATTTCACTTCTCATTAACCACACCTGTGGCTACATTAAAAAATATGTTCCCCACCTCTGTTATATATAGATACTAGTTTACATATAAAAGGCAGGTAGTCTAATGTATGATAGCATTTATTGCATGAAACTTGCTGAGCTTTTGTGTGATTTCAGTTGCAGTACCCCAACTCCTCCAGCAGTGACTGTACCATGAACTACATCAAGAGAGATACAGATGGTGGGTACAATCAGCATTATACTATTCTCTCTCTCTTCTTAAACATTCTAAACATTTACAGCTTTGTCTGTGTATTTCCTTATAATAAATACACTCTCATCCTGTTTCTTGAGATTAGATAGCTGTCGCACCAGTGGTAAAGTGTACAACACTCAGTGCTGTTTCATACGGCTGTTTTGTCAACGTGTGTCAAGACTACCTCACAACCAAGTCTACCATTCTAAAGTATATTTATATGAACAACTATCTACCACTCATTTTGTCAGCGAATACTGTGAATCACCCTATTACCGAGAAAAGCAATGCTTCAGAACACTGTAGTCGGAAACTAGTTGTCTCCACACAATAAAAGTGCGGTCCCTTGGCAACTTATAATTCTATAAATTACCATATGCATTAGTTTTGGAGGGGGCAGTGGCGGCTCGTGTATAGGCACTGTGGAACTGCAGCACCCCCTATTTCCACTTGATATTATCAATACCATTTAATACAATAAGTCCTTTTTTCTTTAATTCTTTCTTTATTTTTGTAGTACAATATATATTTAAGCTTAATGTCAGTAGTTCAGTAGCCATCCCCCAGTTTATAAAAAAGATACATAAATCTTTGTATGGAACTGGCGTTTCACAGTGACCTTTGTTATAATTATTGTATATGACCTTTGTTATAATTATTGTTTAAAAAATGTGTTTCAAACTTTAAAAAAATTCTTAACTATTCAAGAACCAAAGCTAATCTTTCTTAAAATAGAGATGTCAAATTTTTGAAAAAAGTATTTTGGTCATAATCATGGAAGCTAAATCATAATAATTAATTTAAAAAGTTGATATTTAATAACCTACTGGTGACTGAAGAATCAGAGGGCCCCTCCCTTGACAGAAGAATCATCTGTGAACTCTCCACCCTATGATACTTCCAAAGAAAGAGAATAAGTGAAAATGTGTTAAGATTTCTGAAGTGAAACTAGTGCTCACGGTGAACTCATGGTGAACTCATGTATTATCAGCTCACTACCATCTGACTAGTGTTTTCCATTATGTATGAACAGTGTTATGTGCGGTCAGTGGAAGTTTGTTGCTACTGTGCGGAACTCAATACTCATTGCTTTGATTAAAATTTGTGAATAATACTAAGTTCCAGAAATCTTGCATAAAAGTTGCATGTTTCACAGCATCCATACCAAATTTCAGCATTCTCCAAGATATCAGAGAGTGGGAGAAATATTCCTGGAAGGATAGAAAGGCATTATGAATTTTATAAAATTATGTAGATTGTTGATGTGTTCGCTTTTGCTTAAAATAAATATACTCATAGGGATAAAATCAAAAAGTTGTGATTTTGGTTATAAGCTCATATTATTATGATATATATGAACAAATTTATATTGGATTTTATTAAAATATTGCACTCATCAAATAATAGTTTATACTCTTGAGATAAATTTTGATAATTTGCATCAATAACTTGCAAAATCTTTTCTCAAAATGCTCTTTTATTCCTATTTTATGGTTTAGCGGCAAATGTCCCACAAAACTGGACAGGTATTCATTTCACAAATCAAAGTCTTATGTATAAATTTCCCGGCTTCTAGCCTCAAAGGGCAGAGACAAGGAGCTAGGGTATAAAGATTCAGACAGACCTTGCACCAAAAGAGCAAAGCTACAACTGAAAACAGGTAAATACTGCCAACATGAAAGATTTCCTTATCTTTCTTTGAGTGTTGCCGCCACGATCAACCATTGAGAAATGGCCGAAGCAAATCATTCAAATCAAACAATTCATATGTTAAGACTAACACATTAACTGCATCAATTTTGACAAAAGGTTGGTAAACTGGACACACGTTTTGTAAACACGGAATGTGTAATGTTACTAAGGTTCAATAACTGTTTGTCCAGTTTGTAGCAACCTTCCATTCGAAGGGGGTGTGGATCAAGACTGGGGTCATGTGATGCTCAAGTCCTACTACTATGTGCTTGGTACCAACAAACTTACGGCGCTCAACGTCACCTTCTCCCTTATCAAGTGGAACTGTAAGTAATATTTACACTCACTAGTTTAATGACTATGCACATATACAAGACAACCACTGTTTAAGTGTCTATGACATCAGGGCTATTAAAAACCTGCTTTTGCTCTGAATGATCTAAGACAGGCCTGTCTAATTGGCGGCCCTTGGCAGCATATTTTGTGGCCCACAATGCATTAAAAGTTTTATATATATATATATATATATATATATATATATATATATATTTATTTATACACACCCACATATATATAATACCATCCAGGAATTCTTTAAACATGTTCATACTTAAATTGTGTACAATTTATCATATGTATTATTTATTGTACTGTAATATGTATCAATTATAATACTTCTAATGCAATATATTGTTTATTAGCCCATAGGCCTATCATGTAACATTCATCTGTTTAATTAATTTGTTTTTAGTGTATGTTGTTTCCGCTTGGTATATAATTAAAATTAATCTTGATTGAATGTTTCTATACTCGCTATTCACCTTAAATATACATATATTTTCGGTAATTTTAGGTCTCCATAAGAAAATCTACTTAAAAATTATTGTTGATTCTGTATAGGCCTAATTTCCATGTGTACAGCCCGCACACTGGCTAGGAATATAAAATAAGGCCCTTAGCTAACTTCAAGCTGAACAGCCCTGATCTAATAGTCTTTTTCAAACTTATTTGGTCCATGGCTCCCTTGACCTGAACATAAATCCTTTGTATAAAAAAATTTAGTGGCTTTTGAATGGGCATATTTTATATCCAAACATTGGTTCAAAAATATATAAATTGATTTTAAAGACACTAAGTGTGTAGGAGCAAATAATCTTTAGTTTGGAACGTAATCATTTACATAAGGTTTATTTTATAAATTAAACATTTATACATTTTAATCAAATTACAATTTTATGGCATCTTATTCTTTTAACAAAGTCATTGGGAAGGATGATCTTGCTTCTTCATCATGTCTTCAAATCTGTATTTGATTTTAATATCTGCCACTGCTGAAAACCCTGCCTCACATATGTAAGATGTCGCTAAATGAATCAAAATTCTTGGAGCCTTGTTACTTCTGAATTCTTCTGTTTCACCAAGCTCCAAAACTCGGATAGTATTCAGAAAACAAACTTAGATTACAACAAGTTGTCTGATAAAATAAAAATAAGGTGCTCTTGTTCTCCAGTGGGAGTTCTGTACTGAAGGGATCTTTGATCTAGTTATGCTGGTCAACCCCTTCAGAAAATTAATTGTCAAAGTAGACATTGAGCTGCGTTAAATGACTTCCACAAATACAAACAGACACAGACACAGCCTTCAGTTCTTCACTTAACTTCAAGTCATTCTCTTCTAAACTTGTGTGCAAAGTAGGAATGCAGTGATTTTAATCTTTATCATCCAACTTTTATTCCACCATAGTATTTATTTCTGAAGGCTGAACTTTTGTATGACAGTTAAGAATGTGGGTCTCAATACCCCGCAGGGACACTTTTAATGAATTGAATCTCTCAAAGGTATAAGAAATTTATGCCAACTTCAAAACAAAGTCACCGTCCACAAACTTCTCGGAACTGGAATGTTTTTATTCACAAGATAAGAATGAAGTTCACTTCTGAGTGAGTTCATACACTCTTTTCAAGACATTTGCATGTGAAGTAGGTAAGTATGTTCAGCCCCCAAATCAGCGCACATTTACTCAAAATGAAGTCTGTATTAGTCTATCAAAGATGTCTGCTGCTTTTGGTCCAGAGATAATAATTTTGGTGAAAATAGGATCTTGGTAAAACTTGTTATCATCATCTATAAACTACACATAACAAATTAGATGTGCATATTTGTGGCTGTTTGTAACTTTAACCAACTCAATAGCAAAATCACCTTTGAGTTATTCAATCAACTGGTTTTAATATCATCAGCAGGGCCCGGAATTTGATGACTTTTTTTTTCCCATCAGAGACAATGATTAGTTGTACATAAACTGTTCATGATCTCCTGGTTGTAGAAATGTATATTTTATAGGTAATTTTTTGCCATTTTAGATTTTTAGGTAATTTTTCTTGCTTTTCTTGTTTAGTAAGTCATTTTTAAGAAAATCTTTTAGAAAGAAAATTTAAAATTGTTTGAAAAAGACTTTAAAAAGTTTATATATATATGAATTCAGTGCTTTGATAAAACATGAATATTCAAACCTAAGATATTTTACCACCAACACTTGTTGACTAAAGAAAATAATGTACGAGTCCAAATGAACTTTGTGCCTCTCTACTTGCGTGCTTATAAAATCCATATTCCTGGTGAGACCTTCACTACACCCACGTTGGAAAGGGTTGCAGCGGGAGGGGAGAGCAATTTTTAGAGTTCAAATGCACTTTGTACTCTCTTTACATTCCTGGTGAGTCACTCACTATAGCATGTCTGGAAAGGGCTGAAGGTATTTGTATTCCAATGTTAAGTAGAACACATGATTTTAGCTGTAAAAAGATTTTAAAGGCATAGCTTTTATTTATAAAGTTCACATTATATTTATTCGTTTGCATTCATTTTATGTGTATTTAGAATGCGTTAAACCAATCCATCTAAAGCGAGTCATTTGAGGCAAATTATTATTGAGTTCGGAGAGGATTATTTTCTACAGAGAGGGAAATATTTTTCTGTAAAATATGTGAAATGAAAGTGGCTGGCATCAGATAACAGATTACACCATTCAACAGTATATCAGTCGTAACAAACATTTTCATGGTATCCAAAATATCAATAAAAAGAAAACCTCTCAATTATTACTTGCGCAAAATGCATTCACAAATCAAGAAAGAGCCTCAACATTTTATAAAAATTTGTGTGATGTTCTGGTTTCTGTGAACATTCCTCTGTGAAAACTGAGCATTGTTAAACTAAAGGGTTTCCTGTGACTTTATACGGGTCATTCCAGACAAGTCCATACTGAGGAAAAACTGGAAATGGACAGACCAGAAGAGATATTTTTTCTTACGTGTATAATGTAAACCCTAACTCTTGTAATAAATACATCATATTATGAAATTTCAATCAAATTTTCTAGGTCATTTTTTTTGCAAATTTAAAGTCACTAGTTAGTTTTTTTTGCATCATTTTATAGGTCATTCTTTGGCAATTTTAAGGTCATCACAATCTGGGCCCTGATAATCAGCCATCAATGGTGTGAGGTTTATGGTTTTAGCTACATGATAAGCAGTTTTGTGAGGTGAAAGAATAGCCTTTGTAGGAATCGTAGCTTTCTCTTCAGTAATTTCTTTTAACTTATGAGAAAAGTACTCACTTGGTTTGTTTACCAAACTACTATTGCTTTCATCTGCAAGTACTTTAAAATAAATGACACACTTTGGACGTTCTTCCTTTCTACAATAGTGCATGCACGTAAACCCGAAATCCAAGTAACTGTTATCATATTTCCTGTATTTTGGTCTTCTTTCCTCCTTAGAACCGCATGATACATTTGAAATGTTGTATTTTGTACTTATATTTAAAAACTTATCAATACTAACAGAAAAACTTAAAGTTCACAAAACACAAACAAGATTAAATTAATTTTAAATATCAAAATGAACTGCATTTGACAAAACAAAACTATCCTCGAAACTAGGGTGGAGCTTATTTTTCAAATATGGAAATATGATCTTCTTACCCTCTCATCTGGTTCCTTTTTATGGAAAAAAAAGGGCAAAATATCACAATCGAACAATATTTACAGGTAACTCAATGATGGTGAAGTTTCTAGCTTATAATATAAATTTAGGGAAGGGCTTGGAACATTATACTACCACCAGCATACCTTTTTAATTCCTTTAAGCTTCACATAAAGACCCATAGATGGCAGCACTAGACATTCTTTGATAACCTCAAAGTCGCATGCCAAACTCTAGATCAGCCATTTTGCGTAAATGTGATGTTCTGAGCTCTTAGAAGTAAAACTTTTACGGCATCAAGTTTTACTATTTTATTTTAGTGAGGAGAAACAATAAACACATAAGATTGAATAGTTGTCCTGGAAAGGTAAGAGATATTACTTTTACAAACCTAAAGATAATTTCATTTAATGTATTCTTAATTAGTATAATTGTTCTGTTTCAACATTTGGCACATTGAATAACACATTTGTGTGGTGAGTCAATTTTTTTTTTGTATTGTTAAGTAAAATGTGGATATGCCAATATGGTAGTATTTAATAAAATAAATTTGCATTATGTCAGTCAACCTCATCTTGACTGGAAGTGGAAATACTTAAGTATTCACAATTTTTCTCATATACATTTATATTTTCATTAATTGAGACAGAAACTGAAAAATGTATCACTGTGCCCCTGGCCCATCTGACAGACAAGTTGTAATGTTACTGACCTGCCCATAAAGAATATGTGAAAGCATTGACAATAATATTGTCCTAAGTTTATAAACGTATTTAATTTTATTTGAACTTTATAATATATATTACGTGGCGCTTAAAGCACTTCTTCTTCTAAGAAGGCACGAGCCACTGACAAATGACGTCAGAGTGCATGACGTAGGACCTGTTGAGTCACTATGACAATTTAAAGTTTTTAATAAATAATAACTTCCTGTTCTGGAAAGATCAAATAGACATTTTAAAAGGTAATTTGAGGCAACTTCCGGCTCTCGAATATTCTACTGCCATCGAGATTTTTTTTTAATTTTAATTTTTGTAACACCACCTTCTAGAATGTTCTTTCGAAGCCAGTTATATACTCGGCGTGGTGAAATAGATCTGCACTGGCTCACTGGCACTGGCTCACTGGCACTGGCTCACTAGCACTGGCTCACTAGCCATGACATGAGCACCCTCACTGTGACTGTGTCTGTCACTCCAGCGTTCGACACGTACGGTCGTGTTATTTATTAGTCGCGTCTCGAAATAGTTAAAACGACATGATCAGTTTTATGGTCAAGACAATAGTGATATTAAAATCAAATCATATCTAACCTAATAATTGTGTATTATTTCAATGGTACAATTACCGCCCAAACACGAGGCATATATCATCAACATAATAGCATAATGTTATAAATGGCATCCATTGCGGGGCGATTAATTCAATAATTTTATAAAAGGCGCACAACGTAGAGGCAGTAACAGGATTGTTATAAAGTAATACAAAATAAGTGACAAACAGATACATATTAATAAGCAGATGGCAATTTTGTGATGCTATATTCTAAATTTTATTAATATTTATGATTCAAAATGAAACGGTATATTTCTTTCAGATTCATTACCGATTGAAAATGGCAAAAGTGACAAGATCTCAAACTGGGTTATATCTTCTCAATGACTCTGTTACTGAATTAACAGGTAGCAAGGTGCCATCATTACTTATGGCTGTTGGTTTTTTTATACATCATCATCTTGAATTGAAGGAGAACATAAAGCAAGTATCCACTGTGATCATCACAGAAATAGCAAAGTTTTGGCAAAAAGCTCGAATCCCAATGAGAGACCATAAAAACTGCCAAACCAAGCTTGAAAAGTTATTTGAAGAATGGCGACTTTTAAAGAAGAACAAAGCGCGAACGTAATAAATTCATCGTCCAAGAGAGTTAGCTTTTGTTTCCAAACTCGAAGATCTTTTTGATGCTGATGCGTTAACCAAGACGTCAGTATTACAAGAAAACAAGGATTTTTTGATAGTCCAGAGAAAAACTGGGATAATTAGGTCAATGGCTGGGGTAGATAAAACAAATGCTGTTAAAGAGTAAAAGACATGAAAGAGAGAAAATAATGAATGCCAGATGACAGCGAATGAAGCAAATGAGACTGTTAGAAGATTCTATAGCTGAACTAGTTTCATCTGCTGATTCGAAAACAGCTCAGCAGAAGATGGTGATGAAAGTATTAAAACTGAGGACATTGCAATTGAAGAGGATGTTGGAGACTTTTAGGCAAAAAAAAGAAAAAGGGGGTGAAAAACTGTAGTTAATTCAGAACTCGCAGCAGCTCTTGATCGTACAAAAGTGTAAGACCAAAAGGCCGTTTTTGTTATAGCAGAAACTGCCAAAAGTTTAGGACAGAACATTGATGAACTTGTTCTAAATAGAGACTCAATTCACCGACAAAGATTAGATCACAGAGCCGAAAAATCTGCAAGCATTAAGACAAAGTTTCAAGGTAATGTTCCCCTTGTTATTCACTGGGATGACAAACTGATCCTTGATCTAAGTGGAAAAGATAAAGTCGATCACCTGCCAGTATTAGTTTCTGAGAAAGAAGTTTCTCAATTACTCACAGTTGCCAAGCTTCAATCCTAAACAGGTGAGGCTCAGGCTGCTACTATCTTTGAAGCTCTTAAAGTCTGGGGTATAGCCAACAACATCCACTAAATGTGCTTCGACACGACCAGCTCAAACATAGGTCATATCGTTGATAGCTGTTTCCTAGAAAAAAAGTTTGAGAAGGAGCTCTTGTCACTGGCATGCAGGCATCATATTATGGAACTGATAATTGGTGCAGTGTTCGAAGTGTGTATGGGAGTCAAATCTGGTCCCGAGGTTGCACTATTCTAATGCTTCCAGGAATCCTGAAGATTCAGAGATACTGACAAGTTTGAACCAGTGATCAGCTGATGTCGCAAATCTAGTAGAAGATATAAAGCAAGGTATCATCGATTTTTCAAACAAGCATCTAGAACAAAATCAGTCAAGGGATGATTATAAGGAATTCTTAGAACTTGTGACTATCTTTCTTGGTGCTGCAGAGGAGTGCGATTTATGTCACCCGGAGCAATGCATCATGCCCGCTGGATGTCCAAAGTGATATACAGCCTCAAGATCTGGATGTTCAATGCTCAATTCAAACTAACTTCTAAAGAAGAGAAAGGATTATGTGATGTGTGTGTTTTCATGGTACGTGTCTACCTGAAAGCCTGGCTCTCTACACCTCAAGCTTCAAATGCTCCATACAATGTTGTGTTGCTGTTAAAGTTGCTAATTGAATACTCATCAATCCATTCAGCCATCTCAAAGTCAACATCACATAAGTTTTCCAAGCACTTGTGGTATTTGTCACAGGAACTTGTTGGTTTAGCTTTATTCAACAGTCGGGTCAGTTCATCAACCAAAAGACTGATGGTGAGTGCCATGCAGAATTAAGGAGACCAAGATTAAATATTCCAAGTAAATCACTGAATCTCTTCATTCATTCAAGAACAAAAACTTGGAAGATTTTGTTACAGCCAAGTCACTGACACTGTCCCGAATGTTGAAACTTTCAGATTGATTTCTCGCGGTTGATCCAGACTTATGGGAGCATAGAAACGACTACAAGCAAGCTATAGAAATAATAAAGTCTCTAAAAGTTGTTAGTGAGCATGCTGAACATGGAGTGGCACTCATTCAGGAGTACAGTGGATTAATAATTTCATTATGAAATTCATCTACAATTTCTGCTGCAAGTTGTTGAGGACCATTGTAGAATGTACCCTGACAGCAGGAAACAAACTTTGTCTGAGCCTCTGGGAAAGCAATAAATTTAGAGTTTGCTATCGTCAAACTGTTAACATGAACAAGAAACTGAACAAATTATCTTATATTAATGTATTTAAATATATACCGACTACCAAGCTGTTTACAATAAATTAAAATATACACATCATAATCTGTTGAATTTTCACAATTTTTGTAATCTTTGTATCACTTGAGCTACCCCTAAAAATAAGAATTTATTGCTCACATTTTTATATAGTGTTTTATATCAAAAGAAACAAAATTATGGGGTTAAAACTTGAAAAAAAGATTATTTTTTTAACTTTTAAGCTCTACCCTACTTGAACTGATTTTAATGAAATAAATTTGATACATAGTATGACTTGATTACCATTTAGCAGAGTTTATCCTTAACAGGTACTAAATCACCAGCTAAAGATCACTAGCACACTGCTCATCATAGTGAACCAAACTAGTTTTGCCAAACCCCTGATGCCCCTAGCGCAAGGCTACAGCACACATTTGGAAAAACACTGGTCTAAGGTGTCACCCTTGCAAGAGGCTAGACAGCAAGGATGAGAATATCAAGGTTTGAATCTTGGTCAGGTGTACAGAAGGTGGTTTTACCTAAATGGTTTTCCACATTCCCTCCACACAAATGTGGGTGCACTTCTTCTAAATTTTTCTCATTCATAGCTCATTAGTCTAACTAGTACTTGTGCATATAACCCACACGGGTAGTAAGATGTGGTGCAAAAAAAAAATCCATTAACTTGTTTTTAGGTATTTTTGGAAGATGTGTGCTAAAAATATTTTTTTAAAAATGGGAATGAATATATAATTGATTGTTCCCTTCATCATGTCATGACTACATCACTTTAAGGTCTTACAGGTTTGAAACACAGTTAATATCCCAGTTGGGGCCTTACAGGTCTGAACTCCATGTTCCAAGTTTGGGTCTTGCAAGCCTGAACAGCAGTTAATGTCCCAAGTTGGGTCATTTCAGGTCTGAATAGCAGTTAACGTTTCATTTTAGGGTCTTAAAATTCTAAACTGCAGTTAACATCCCCTGTATTTATACAGGCTGGAGATGAAATCTGAAAACCGTGGACACACAAAGAATATAATCACATTTTCCCTGTTTGTGCTAATTTATATGCTATTAGTTCATATGTATCTTAAGTTGAACCTGATTTTAATTATTAGTTTCTGAGTTTGACAAGAACTCGGTTTGCATATTAGTAAGAGATACAGCCTATTGTGGAAATATTTTGTAATTCCAAGTAAAATAACTAATTAAAACTTTTAATGATTATTTGTAAACAGTAAATGGTTAAGAATCAAGGCTCTAGCATGGCTTGTTTCTTTAAAAACTACCTCATTAAATTACTTCACTTTATGTAACCATATTATCAGTACTGAGGGAGTCCCATGCAGAACTCTATACTTGGGAAGATTTGGAAATATTGATGGTTAAATTGTTAAGACTCCTCGGCAGGATTACTTGTAAAGCCATATTTCAATTTTGTTAGTCAAACTACTTTCATCTAACATTCCTTCAAATGACATCAATCTAACAAAATATATTAATTTTGTCATATTTTTAAATTCACAATAGAGCAAACGTTTGCATTTGCTATATTTTCAATATCTCACTCAACTTCATTACAACCAACTAAAGTATTTTAAAATGTTTAACTGTAATTAGCTTTTTTTTATAGTCACAAAACTTAAATATTATATAAAGAAAGTAATGCATGTATTTTCAAACACATTATGTTACAGCCTTGCGTATGAGGTTCAAGGAGGTAGGAGGGGACAAGAAGAATTTTTGCCGTGACTTCCACCTATCATTGGAGGTTCCAGACTCTACTGTCCTATTTTTTGATTGCCTCTGGTCCAAGGCCGAATATGAAAAGAAGAGCTTCGGATTTGAGTATGAGCAGCGCAGCGCCCTGGGCTCGTATGCCCACAGGAGTTATGTGTTCGTAGTTCCCTCTGGAGATCACATCAGTAAGCTTCTTAACATTTCTTGAAACATATCACTCACCTGTAAGAAAAGTTACACAACTCAAAAATATTAAATTTTACAGGAGAGGCAAAAGAAAATTGGCATTTTTTTACTTCAACATAAAACTATAGCACTTAGCTCTGAATGCAGCTGTAAAAGCGAACATAAAAGCGTAAAACCCTTACGAATCAAGACGTAAAAGATATAGGGAGGATTTAGTAAATTTACCCCCCCACCCCCATTAATGTAACCCCATTTTGAGTTGTGCATTTTTCTTGTGGCACAGTTTATCAAATTTCAGGTCCCTTTCTAAATAGTACTTGCAAAAATGTGGATTTAGCTCACTCACAATGTTTTAACTTTAACCCTTGATAAACCATTAACAAAAGTATTGATGTGCATCAAAATAAGAACCCACCGCAGACTCACAGCAGGGTTTCTAGTAGGGGTCTGCGAGCTTGGTTTTTATCATTCGAGTCGAACTTGAGTTGAGTATTTCCGAAAGCTCCCGAGTTCGAGTATATAAATAATTTTAAAATGTTAAAACATATTAAAACACAGGTTCTTAAAATACGGATGACATTCAATTTTATAAAGAGTAAATACTTTTGAAAAAAAAGAAAAAGTTATACAATGGAAATATTGGTTTTTAAATTAGAAATAACACTTATAAAACGCAATTTAAAAATATAAACAACACTCAAATAAAAATCTAATAAAAATTATTAAAATGGTTTCACACTCATCTCTTTAAAGACATTAAAATTACACCAACAATAGTTATAAAAAAAGTCAATAAAATTGATAATTGTATGATGGCTTGGAAATGTATAACAAGACAGTGTAGAAACACTGAACAGTGATGTAAAGTAAGTGATAGGGAAGGAAGTAACCTGAAAGGATAGTTAGGTTAGGCCTAGATAGGAACAAACACACTTCTCTCTTCATGTCTTATTAAACGTGTACACTTCACACATCTTCAAACTTCTAAAGTTGCACATTCGTTTGAATTTTTGGGAATATTACTTTTTCATTAATGTTTCTTCATATGAGAAATAAATATTTCCGAAAATTCAAAACAATGTGCAACTGTGGAGATTTGAAGCAGTGGGAACTGTAAAATTGTAGAAAGATAATAGAGAAGTTGTTTGTTTATATCTTGGCCTAACCTAACTTTCCTTTCAGGTTGGCTTCCTTCACTATCACTTTACATTATTGTAGAGTGTTTCTACACTGTCTTGATAAAAAGTTAATAAAATTGACGTTTTAATAAGCTAATATTTCCCCAAAATATGCTTCAGTAACTTAATTTACCCTATAAGAAAACGTAAGAATCAAAAACAAAGAAATTTGAAGTGTTTCGTATTTTGTTTATTATTCCTTAGTGTAATCATGCAGTACCACATTTTATGTTCCATTTCTATTCTTTTATGTACAGTTGCAAATGCGCATTGCATGGGCTCTCGTTAGACATTATTTAATTGAAAAATTTACTTAATTTCAACTTATATTGCTTATAAAAGTCGATGCTGAGACTTTAAAATTAAAAATAATATGATTAAAATAATATTTCTAGCAAACCATATGAAATAGTAAATGCTTTTTTAATATAAATAAGTTTTGTAAAATATGTATGCAAAAAATAGGATCAACATTGATTTTAAACAGGTTAACCAACATAATTCTATAACTAAATAGTTACTAAACTAGAGCTAGTTTTTTAGCTAAACGTATTAATTAATACGAGTGTTAAATATCCTAAGTTTGAAAACGATTTGTATATTAGTATATTCTTGATATTTAATTTAACATAAATTATAATTTTAGAAAGGGACCATGTAAAAATAGTAAAAAGAATCATTCAATTATTTAGTAATCTTCTGAGCTATTTTAATTTTAATTGCTTTGTCATGGCAACACAAGTCAACAATTTCAATCAAGTATAATTCAAAATGGACTACAATAGTGAATAAATTTATCGGTTAAATCAGTGGTTTTAAGCTCTATTATATTGTTAATGTGAAAATTGAAATTAATTTTTAACAATTTGTAAAGCAACCGAATGATTTATAAGTGGGAATGCCGATATTATCTCAATTAAATAGACAATGCTTACTATTGCGTTTTAAAAATTGTTTATTAAGTAAATCAAGTGGAAGCTCGAAAATGACAAGCCTACAAAACTTTCGATCTTGATCTCGAGCTTAAGCGACGAGCTCGGAGCTCGAAATACTAATACTTGCAGAGCCTTTATTTCTAGGCTTTTAAATGTAAAAAAATAAACTTTCCAAAACTCTTTTATATCTAACCACATTAGAAAGAACGTTTAATCTTATAATTGCATTTCGGTGAAACAATATTGCAATTATTGCTACAAAACATGAACCTACGAATTTGATTACTATACACATAAATCACACTGTCGTAATTACATCACAATATTATTGAAAACAATGGAAAAATAGAAGCAGGTAGGTTATTTTTCAGACTTTAAGACTTCAGACTTCAATATCGCAATAACTATTCAATAGTACAAAACACTATACATTTATCATAAAAAAAACTTACTTGACACTACAAAAAAAAAACACAATAATTATTGTTTTGTTGTTTGGTAACAATTGAAAAACAGATATTGTTTTTTCAGACTTGATTTCTCATAAAGCGTTAACAAGTTCACTATGTGTGTAGTATAGCTTCTTCACATTAAAACTAACTTTTGAAAAGGAAAAATAAATAGTCAATACAAATATACAACTAATAATTATTACAGGTAAGTTTAAAAACACTTCATTTAAAAAAAGTAGGTAGGTATTTGTAGTTTCTTTTTTTAACTTCTTATTTTAATAAAAATAAATTCAACTGCATTTTAAAAGACTTTCACAAACTGGAACTTTGCTTAAAACAATCTTAAATGGGTGCAACATCACATTCATCTCCGCACATTGTGAGTGTTATAAGGAAAAGAAAAAAGGTACATAAGTTTGAAGAATAAGCTTGGAAGCAATTAGAGACAAACAATCTTGTTTCTTCCGTTCACTCAAAGGAATGGTCTCGAATACACTTTATGTAAAGATAATCTCTCTCTTTTACCTTTATCTCTGATTTTAACCTCAGAAAAATCACCCTGGCCGTAAGAGTACTTCAAGCTGAATGAAAAAGGTTTTGATGCATAAAACCTCAAAATTTTGATTCTGGAAAACTGAATAGCATTACTTCATTATCTTTCAAAACCTTAGCACAACCCATTTTACCACTCAATTGTTTTAGATCCAAAAAATCAGAATAAACCAACTTGTTCACGTCAAAAGAACACCCTATTTTTGGCGGTTCTAATCACTCTCACATACTTTTGTTCAATGTAAATTGGGCCTCTTTTTTTTTTCTTTGCTTTTTGGATTTGTTTCTAATTACTGATTGAATGGCATCACCTTCATTTTGCGTGTGCACACAGAGCAAAGATTTTAGAGTTATTCTGTTGATTTTTAGTGTCTTAATGGCATTCATGAATAACGAAATAATATTTTTATTTTGTTTATTTATTTATTTTATTTTGTCCGCCACAGTTATCACAGTAAAGAGTGAATTCCAAATTTTCAGTGTCAACAAGTGAAGCAATTTTTCACAAATACATCTACAAACAAGTACCTATTTCATTTGCACCCCGCTGGCCCTCACATTTACTCCAAACATAACATTCGACAATATAATTACCTAGCTGACAAATAGTAAAGTTGTAACTATTAATCTTTGATTCCTAGTAAAATAGAGAGACTTCACCTGAAGGTCAAAAGTATACATGATGGAGTTGTTATTAATGTGACGTTTATCATAATGTTTGGCTTGGTGACTCAAAACTTTCTCTCTTTCATGTTCCTCGAACTTCCCTTTCCACTCTGCATCATCTGGTGCATTTTTGTACGATTCACACAAATTATACAAGTCTTTCTTTGGTATGAAAAATGAAATGTTGTATTCATTACTAAAAATTCTTGAATACATCATTAGTTTGGAAGCTGGATGACCCTTATCCTCTTGCAGTTTTACATAGTCACGATGGAGATCTGCCAAACTTTTATCCCCCGGAATATAGTCACGGAAGGTGTGAGCTCGTGTATAATAACTTTCCACTCTCGGTATTGAATATATGTGTTGCCTTACAGAGACTTTAATTAATGGGTCGACTTGTCTATGATGCCCATGCTTTCCCCTCTTTTCACTACCCGCGAAACCATTGACTTTTTTGCTCAGAACAGTACAAATAAACCTTTCATTAATACCGAGCATGTTTTGAAAAAATAATTTTCAGACTTGTAGCTTGGAATTTTTATTATAAAGATAAAATGCGTGGTTCACCTGATGATACTTATTTGGGTTAAGCCTACTGTATCTATAGTTTGGAAACTCCGCCTCAACGTTTCCAACTATGAAAGAACGTTGTCTCCAAATCACCTCACAGTAAGTATCGAAAATTTGTTTTCGCTCTTCTTCAGTGGACTTGCTACTGCACTGGAGCCTACACTTTTACGTACAAGTTGGGAGCAATTTTCTTTCATAAAACACTTTCTTAGTCTTTGAGGAAGAGACATACTCTTTGCCTCAGTTATGTTTGCGTTTTGAGATTTATTTAATCCAAGCCGATTTTTTTAGAGGTTTTTTTCCCACACTTTTTGGGGGCTACAAGATTGATGTTGATGTATTTTCTTGATCACACTGTTGAGAAGTTGAGGGTATCGAAGATAAACTAGTCCCTACTTTATCTGAAGACGACAACTAGACATCAGATACTTGTGATGTATGAACCATAGTTTTTATCTTCAGATCCAGACAGAGAGTCTTATGTATATGAGGATTCACTCTCTGAAGAAACTACTCTGGATCACAGTCCGAGTCAGCGACAGGTGATGATAAACTATCACTGTCATCATCGCAGATTTTCACAAAAGAAGCATGATTACTTTACAAAGAGGTTCTCAAAATGAGTTGCATATCACTTCACTATAATAGTAAGATAAAGCTTCACTCACAGCCTTTTAATCGACATGACACAAAAATGAAAAATAAAAAATAAGCCTGTAGCATCACATGCCAAAACCCACAATCTGGACTTTAATTACTGTTACACAACCAAGGTGGTCAAATCCCTGAACAAAGAAATATGCTACCCTTCCCAACTAAGGATATGGGAACTGGCCCATCAATATATTATCAAATTCAGACAAGCCCCTGACCTCAACCTTAGGTAATTCCTCTCCTTCCTACCAGCACACTTATTATTACATTCATTGTCACAATAATGATACAATATGCAACACAATTTTTAGTTTTATCTCTCTATTTATTCATAGTGCTGCCATCTATACAGTGATATTATAAATGAAAAACAGTCAGCTGTGGACAGTCAACCTTGCAGTTCAACCAAGAGCATCAGTCTACTCTCTTCACCTGATGAAGCTGTCTATGACAGTGAAAGCTTGTCCTTAAAAATGTGTTTTTATGTTTATTAGTGTTATATCTAAACAATTTCTACTCCAGTATCACCAAAGTAAGTGTGCTGGCTATCCCTCAAAATTTAAACCATGATTTAGCCTAGTTCTCTATTCCAAATAACAGAGTATTTATTTAAAATACTTGAATAGCTTATCTTGTTTCAATTGAAATCCAAAGGTATATTTTCAAATCTTATTTTTCTACAAGTCCCTTGTTTCAATTGGCTGTGGAGGTAGCCTTTCTTCACAGGCCCTCGTTTAATCCCATTTCCTAACGATACCTTAGAAAATCGATTATGTGAATATAGCACTCTTTCAAGCAAAGAACTGGAATATGAGCTTCGTTATGACAAGCGGCGGCTCTCGTGCAATACTATTGAGTGATAGGCCGAAAGAAAAGATCCGGAATCCCAGGGCTGACTCAGGATTCATAAGATTCCTCTCCTTAGTTTTTATTAATGTAATTGCAGAGAAGCCTTGTGGTTCTCTTATATGAACAATGAAAACAACAGTTTGGATAAACTATTAAAGAAACAAAACTAAATAAACCTAATTTTCAGGTAACACCACAGAATCACTGAAAAATACCTACATTTAAGAAAAATATGCAAGCACACTAAAAGTGTCTTTCTTATGAGGAAGCACTGTTGCCATGAACAATATAGCACATATTAATTATTATATACTATTAGACTTTAGTCACTAAATTTAATTATAAATCATATTTTATTTAGGAATTGTGCACTGTAGGCTATGCATTGCTTACTATTAATCAAGTGGTAAGCATGAATATAAATCTCACCTTATCTATGTAATTTATATATCAAACGACAGGTGACAGTTTACTTATGTGTATTTTTTATTTGTGAAAGAAACATTATTTACCTTCTAATGTGAATGCATAAAATGATTTTATCATACCTCCAAAACACTTGTTTCCAAGGAAATTTTTAATAGGTTTGTTAATTGATATTCCCAAATCCCTCGTTACCAATGAGACTTACAAAGAGAATCTATACATTAAAAGTTAATATATTTGAATTGTTACAAAGTTAAAACACAAATGTAACCACACTAACACTTGGTTTTTCAACACTGCTTTGCTCGCTGACAAGATAGTGTGATGGTAATTAGCTTACCCTGTATTCTTAAATATTAGTAGTACAACAGAAGTAATACCATTTCAATTAGATAAGTATTTTTAGAGTTTATTGGAAACATGTGGAATTGAACGTACAGGTAAGTTTAGAGTTTTATTATATTATATTATATTGTGTGAATATATCAAATTAATGTAAACAAACAAAAATATGTATTAAGTAATTTAATTGTATTAAATTGCTATTTGATCTCGGGCCAAAATATACACACATTTTTTGATAAAACATTAGAAAATTTTATTTAATACTGCAAGTTGGATAAATAAACTTAATATATAATTTTTTCAATATAAGACAATAAAAATGCATTCTAATTTATATTCAATTTCAGGAATATTTCAAATATTTAATTTGACCTTACTGCTAATTGAAAAAGGATACATTGCACACACCCGATTCTCGCATTGAAAGCCAATGCATGAGAGCATTGGATTCAGTTTATTTAAGTTAAAGACAAGCACAACAACCAGGAAATGAATCATCACCTAATAATTAAAAACAAACTCGATAAAGCTACATAGTAGAGTTTTGTTCTGCGTGGGAAATTTAACTTAAAATCTTTAGATCCTTAGGTTTACACATTAATCACTGAGTAGACACCCTTATATATGGCTGTGTGTTCCAGACCCTACTGAAACTGAGCTTAAAAATTGGGAGCTCTTCATGTATGTGGATATATCGGAGATCCCCAAGCTGACCCTCCGATGGCCCCTGGCACCCTCACTTTTCAAAGAGGAGCCATTCAACATTACTGCTTATAATGTGTCCATATACCGACGTGGGCCACCTCCTGATGATGAAGAGGAGGAAGAGGAGGAGCTGCTGAACACCGCCATAGTGTCAGCGTGGGATGCTGTAGGCGGAGAACTCTCTTACACCTTTTTAACAGATGGGTCGGAAACATATTGGTTCACGTTACGAATGATTCACGAAGCTTGTGGTCTTCAGGACTGCAACGTGAGCAAATCTCACAAAATAATCATCAGTAGGTATACTATTTCTGTGTGAGAATTACATTTTGACCTTGGGAAATTTTCAAGCGGGAAGTAACGATTTCCTGCAGGAACGAGACAAATACCTGGAAAAACTTTCAAAATAATTTTCCACTTAAGGTTATAATTATTTTTCAGATTTAGAGTTTTAGTCTAAACCTAACTTTCTCATTCATTCCAATAAAAAAAATAAGAACAATTTTATAGTCTCAACTAAGTTAAATGTAGGGGTAGATGTAAAAAATATGTTTAATTATTGTCAGGAAAAAGAGATAAAAACTCTTATTCGGCTTCAATTATGGGTTTGAACAGTAACTATAAATTCTCTGATCATGTATTTATAGTAAAAAATATGCACACTAAAAATTTGTTTATTAATTTATTTTTTCATTGTAATGTTTCCAAATAAAAAACTAAATAATATTTTATCTAACTAAGGTTTTTGATATAATGTAAATTTAAAAACCTAGGCTTAATTCAACTATTACAGTTGTGTATTTTCAATTAGGGCCTAAGCATTTTGTGTATAAATAAATTCTAAATCTAGATTTTAAGATTGAATAGAAAAATTCTTAAATAAAAATACTCATGGTGTGAATTTTAATAAATACTTACACAGTAAAACAGTAAAATATTCAAACTAATCTGAATAAATAAAAGTGAACCACAATCTTGTCCATAAGAATAACAAAAACATTTTTCAACTGAGCCACTTTGCCTGTTACCTCTCACTTTTTAGTTACTAAAGCTCTCACAATAAGTGCTGCTGGACTAAAAAAATATTAGCTTATCCAACTTTTATTATCAATGATACAAAAGCAATGGATGTCAATCCAAATAATAACACTTACTAATAGACTTGTCTTTATGCAAATAAGTGTGCTGAAGGTGTATTTCATGAACAATTTTATATTTAAAAGCCACTTTTATCATTATTTTGCCCTAAAATTATGTTTTCCTACCTTAAATCTACTTGGGGATAGATATTTACCTCACTTATATGTAGTGTAGTTATGTTAATTTAATGGTGCTCACTGCTCAACTGAGTTTAAACTAGCTAAAAGTGACTCAAGTGCCGGGAATCTCTCTACCTAACTGAAGATAAGGTTAGTTTAAATTAAAAAAAATAATCATACTTCTAATAAAAATTAAATTCAAACATGACATTGATAGAAGGACCTTAATTGTAACTCCCCCCCCCCCCCCCCCCCCCNCCCCCCACACACACACACAATATCCTGGGATATATTTTTTTTCTACTCAAGTTTCGGGAACAACCAATTTCCCAAGTATTTCACTGAAGTTCGAGATAGCGCACAGATCTGCTTTTAACACATTGTGACTTATGACAAGAGACATTTAAAAGATGAGAGGAAAATTGGTGTTATTCTCAAAAAGCAATGATATTTTAAGCTGAAAGCGATGTTATTATTTATGTAAATACGAGTCGAATTAGTATTCGTTTAAAAAAACTAAGATAAAACTATCTAAATTTTTCTTTCAAATTATGTGTTTAACTATTTATTAACATACTCGGAAAAAAAATCAAATATAAATACGCACAAAACATTTCACGCTTAGTAGTATCAAACTCGATATATCAATATCATTACCTTCAAGTCTTACGAATAGCAATATATAAATTATCGATTATCAACTTAGGTCTAGACAAAATAATAAAAAAAATTGTAGACATGTTGTCATAGTAGACTAAACTACTGTCAAATAAGGAGAAGGGAATAAAAATTAAGAAGATATAATTTTGCCTAACATGACCGCCTGTAACAAAGTGCATATTTATTAATGTCCTTGCTTGGACCTTGCGTGAACTCTTTTAAAAGCTGAAAACAAAGAATTGATCTTTCGAAATCTAGGTATCGTAATGTGTAAAAGTAGAAATCATGATTTTTAATGCTAACCTCAGATAAAAAAAAGCTTAAATATCCTGAAAACACTCATCTTTCCTGTGATCCATTTTATACCTATACAATAAGTAAAAACTGATACTATTGGGGTATTCGCCAAATTACAAAGAAATTGTGTTTATTTAGAAAAAAAAGCTTGAGTTCATGTTATTCGTGTAAAAATTCGTTTTATCGCAAATGCGAATCTTGCATGTCCCTACTTATGACTTGTTCTCCCTCTCTGTCATATTATTATCTCACATCTTCTCTTTACTTTACTTATTTCCTATGTATTCTTCAGGAGTGCTCTTTTATCTGACCTGACCTCCCTTTATTCCTTTTAATCTCTACTGCAAGGGTGCAGAATATATTCAGATATCCAATATTTCCCCAGAACATAACATTTTCATTTAAAAATTCCCTGAAAACCATAGCACTCAAAATAAAAGATTGAATATTTTATAGCGGCTGAAGGGAATAAGGATTATTATATACTACATTGTTTGGAAAATTCAAGTTTAAATATATTTTTACTGTACCTACCTTATAAAAAATATTTGTCTCCCAGAAATGGCACCCTTTCCATTTCCTTGTGTGCATTACATATTGTTATTGATTGTTCATTGATACCAGTAGGCTTACCGCTACTAATATTTAATTATACATCTTGAGAGTACAAGGCAATGGAGTGTTACTCCGGGAGGCTTTGGTTTAATTGTTGATTTTCATAGACTTTAGTTTTTTTTGTAGACTTGTCACTACTGCAAGGTCTTTCACTAACACCAACACCAGGGGAAATACTATTGCTATTTAAGACTATGAGTTTTTCCTGATCACATAATTTATGTTTTGCGTAACTTGCAATATTCCTTTGATCCTTACTTCTAGGTTATTCTTGGGGATGTTTATTAGAATTAGATACATGATATTAGAGTTTATGACGTCTGCCACACCATTTACATTAAACACAGTTGGCGTCTTGTTTGCTCTTAAAAGTCGACATAATAAACATTTGTTTCATTAAACCATCTAATTTTTTATAAACATTTATTTATTGTGCAATGTGCACACCTTATTAGGTCCACTAAAAACAACAATTTCATGGCTACACAATTATTACAAGCATGTCACAAGTTTAAATAAACTGCGCGCACATCGCAGTGTAATTAAGCTGCAATATAACAGGTGACTGAATTCAAACTAAAACAAAACATTGCTCACCCTTCCCTACCCTGGACCGCCTGCCCTCCATAGTTACCAAACACCCGCGGTAGAGTAGGTGGCTGATGAGTGACTCATCACTCTTTGTGCTTACACCGGCACTGCCTCACTATGGCACATACTGATAGTGTCGGGTGTTGCATGTCTTGGCCTTAGGTTTTCATACAAATTGAAACTACCATATCAGAACCAGAATGTACTAAAAACGCCAACAAAATTGTTGGACTTTTCTCTGCCCCAAATTTCCCCAGGACTGCTTTAATTTCCCCCGAACCTCGTTCGTGCGGGCGTATCTATACCCCTGCTCTACTGGTATTTCCTCACTGATAATTACAAAACTTTTCCTCTTTTTTCTACCTCCATCTTCCTCTTCCCTCCATCTATTTCTTCCATCCATCTTCCTCTTCCCACTATCTATATCTTACATCTATCTCCCTCTTCCCTCTATGATCTTACATCTATCTTTATCTTCCCACTTTTTGCCTTTATCTGCTTCCTCTTCCTTCTTTTACCCTCAATTCTCCTCTTGCCTCAATACCCAGGATGCCCTATCCCCCTTTGTGGTCCCCTTGCCCCTTCCCCACAGCCAACCTTGACCTCTCTGCCCTTTGGCCCCATGGTCCTCCCTGCCATACAGCCTTCACCCACTGCCCTCTCTACAAGGTCCTCTATTTTTGTTGGGATGTAACAACTCAATCCTTTATTTTCATGTGGAGGTAATTACAGGAGAACACTGCTAACCATCTTGTGTTGCTCTGTCATGGTGCCAGTGTCTCTTTGTCCTTGTTGTTAGGATGTATCAACTGAGTCCTGTGTTTTCAGCTGGAGGTAACAACAGGAGGACACTGATAGCAATTGTGTGTTGCTCAGTCTTGATACCTGTGTTTCTTTGCGCCTTCCATGTGTGGAGAAAACGCATTCCGCCAGGTTAGTGTTTAGACATTGTAGAGAGACCACAAAACTATACCAAACAGACAGTCACAAGGTATATATGAGGGATGATAAAAATAAAATTAGATTATTCAACTTATGTTAACTTGTTAACCAAATCTGTTGATTCTCTCAGACCCCCAGAGCCAAGCCAAGTCTCTGCCGGTAGTGTTCATCAACTACGTACCTTCCCATGATGCTCATGTGGCGTTCATGGTGGAACTGACCAAATATCTGCGTTCTCATTGTGCGGTGGATGCTCTCATGGACAGACTTGACATC
This sequence comes from Timema monikensis, assembly GCA_902151445.1. Taxonomy (NCBI): domain Eukaryota; kingdom Metazoa; phylum Arthropoda; class Insecta; order Phasmatodea; family Timematidae; genus Timema; species Timema monikensis. Next base: position 43,723 of record CABFVZ010001787.1, on the reverse strand, counting down.
CCTCACTTCAAGAGTAATGTGAGTATACACTGGTGTAATACAGACTTGATATCCCTCACTTCAAGAGTAATGTGAGTATACACTGGTGTAATACAGACTTGACATCCCCTACTTCAAGAGTAATGTGAGTATACACTGGTGTAATACAGACTTGACATCCCCTACTTCAAGAGTAATGTGAGTATACACTGGTGTAATACAGACTTGACATCCCCTACTTCAAGAGTAATGTGAGTATACACTGGTGTAATACAGACTTGACATCCCTCACTTCAATTAAACATAGGGCTGAATCGATCTGATCATCATCAGTAGAGACTATTTGGGTGACCTGGTGGTCTAGGGTTAAGCTGTCAGATTTCTGTGCTGAGTGTCTGGGGTTCAATCCTCAGACCTGGCACAGATTTATCTGATTGCCAAACCCTTCCTTTATCTCTGACAAGACGTGTATTAATCAAAATTTGTGAATGTGTGTAATGCCATGCTTCCACTGTGTTTCGGATTCCACATAAACCGTAGGTCCTCCATTTCATCTCACAATCACCCTACCATTTCACATTAGCGTAAGTGTGTATAACCTGAAAAGGTAGTAAGACACGGTGCTAAAAATCAGTAGAGACCCTTATTTGTAGTAAATAAAAACCATTGGATTTCGTTAATTAAAAAGTTGTATTTCAGAATAAAAATTCGGTAAATAATAGGCTTTATCCTCACTTTGGTAAATATAACGATTATGTTTTGTTAAATAAAGTGTTGTATTTCAGAAAAAAAGAAAAATCACCAAATAAATGTTAGATCCTGATTTGTCATAATTAAAGTTACTGTATTTCATGAAATAAACTTGTATTTTGATATTAAAAGTAAAAAAAAAAGTTCTTGGATAGAAAGGAGGGAGTGGGGGCTGAAAATTATAACAAATCAACTTTAATACACATTGCTTAGCTTGTACCGAACTATTTTTACCAGACAAAAATTTGTAAATTTTTATCATCACGCACATATACGCCTCAGTCACCAAAGTACAAGGAAAGCATTATTTCTAAATTTCTAAACCAATCCATGCGATTGTCGCACAATCTACACCTTTTTTTTTAGCTTTATCAAATATTTAAAGGCTATTTTTTGAATTCGAGTTCTATATCATAAATACTTAAAACATTTGACATTGTTAATTTTTATTCAGCTAGTCTATTAAATAATTTTTCATAAAACAATTCTCGGAAATAACATTACTTGATAATGACTTAAGTTGGAAGACCAAATACATCAAGATAAAAATATCTCATTATAGCTCAACCATGGTTTCCTTTTATTCTTCTTTAAATATTTGTCTTTGTGGACAGTATGGCTGTGAATTTAGCCAATTTAAACACTTCTCTTACTAATAATAAATAATCTTGGGTTGAGGGAAGTAAATTTTCTTTGATAAATTTTTCTGTATTAGCACAGTTGGTAATGTTTATTTTTCAGCCAATTTCAGGATAAAGGTAAACAATAACAACATTGTTAGTGTTATTTCCCATATAAATAAACAAAATTGACCATAATTCGCATTTGAAAGGCAACATTTTCAATTTCGCGAAAATATTTTATTTTGTTTTATTTCACGAATGTATTATTACTTCAAATGCTACAATGGCCTTTAGATATTTTTTGATTGTAATTTTAACATACTAAATAAATGTTTGTAAAGACATGTCTCGTGAAATTTCGGTGCCAACTATAAATTATTAATAATTTAAGCTCACAATTGAATATTTTGGATTTATATCACGATGTCTAAAATAGTTTATCTACCTTGCACTTATCCCACTCCTTTTTCCAAATAGTTACCACAGCATATTTAAATTTTTTATTATGAATTTGATAGAAAAAAAATTATTCAAAAATGTTTGTGTGTTATTTTGAATAATGAATATTACCTTTTTAATATTGTAAATAAACTGAACCAAATGATCGGCATTGATGATATGTCAAAAGATTATCTGCATGATGTATGATTGGCCCAACCCTAATTAAACTAATTTTACTAAACATTTTCTGTAAATGATTTTTAACACTAATTCTTACTACCTGTTGAGGTTATATGCCTATGTACTAATTATACTATTGGTTTTAGGACTTTAAAAGGTTGTATTTTGAGGAAGTGTATCCACTTTTGTATGGAGGCAGATTGGAAAACAATTTTGAAAAACCCACTCTCACTACACTCAACCAAGATTCAAACCTCGATCTCCCCATCATTGGCAGTTTAGTCTGATGTGAGAGTAGTGCCTTAGACTATGCAGCCATTTAAGCGGGTTGTAAATAATGTTGAATTTAGGAAATTCAATAGTTCTCATTAAACAAAATCTAAGCAAATTCTATGAAAAAGTCATTATTAGCCAACAATTACCTACTAGTCATATACATTTCAAGGAAAAGTAATAGATTTTATTTTTTATACCATACAACCTGAAAATAAGCCACAGGTTTTTTTTTCTCCAGAAACATCTTTAATATAACCTTAATGTGGGCTATTATCACACTCTTAGAAAATAAATATCACATTTTGTACCTTTTAGATGTACATATAGAATTATTAATATATATCGAAATAGTTACTTATTGCCACAACGGATGGTGCGATATGCCGCTTAAAATAGATAAACCTTGACTTTATGTGTATCTTATTTGTGCCAACACAAAGAGGACTGCCAAAACCTTCAAGATTAGTTTATTCAATGCATTCTACTGGCATATATTTTTACTACTATAGGGGACAAAGTGGATTTTATATACCTTATAAAAATTTAGTTGGATTATATTGATCGAAGCTGCTATTCTTTGGTGCAATAGTTTAGGCGTCTGTATTACATTCGATAAGGTGACAGACCATATTGAAAAATAAATCGTATGAAACTCCGGCCAGACTTTCTCGCTCTATTGTTTGAAAATGGAGATGTTTACTCAAAACTCATAATATATGTGAAACAGAATAATATACACTAGCAAACCCAAGCATACTATACCTATGTAAAACATTTTTAGTCCCAGTTCTAAATTTTATAATTCTATTTTTAAAGAACTAATGTCCTCATTTGTATATTTGGACCGATAAAAATATCAATATTGGGTCTACAAGGGTCAACACTTCATATTAAAATTTTGACTTCCAGTTAACATTTCCAACATTTTATTAGGTGGTGCACATCTTCATGTCATCGCATTGCTATTAAATTCCTCATTTATAAATTTTGACCAATAAAAATGTAAATATTGACTATTGAGTCCAAAATTGAGATATATCATTGTTGTACAAACATTTCTCCTGAGAGGTTTAAGGAAAAATAACAAACTTTTGAGAGACTTACTTATGTTTAATTACCCTATGGCATTGGAGAATTATAGCGTAAAAACTTGAATAGTACCTCTTTACAACTAAAGCGCACAAAATTGTATTAATATATTTGCCAATATCTCAGAAACTGTTGGTTTTATAAAAAATATATTTCATATACAAGTTTTTTATTTTTAATAGTACTACAATTTTGCAATGATAGGTTATTTGATATCTCAAATAGTTGCGGAGATATGGAAATTTCTGCTTCTGTAAAGTACCCTAAAAATCATTTTCATGGGAAAATGAAAATAACCAGTTTATTTATAATCTTAATCAATGCCTGGATACAAATTTTAATCAAAATCGTTAGAGCCGATTTTGAGAAAATCGATTCTTTCTCCTTTCACCCTTTATTAAACTACTATTAATTTTAAGTTTAAGCAGACACACAGACAGATGACATTGCAAAGACATCTTTTTAGGGTTTGGGGGGTCATGAGACGTCAACTTCCATCAACATTTCAGGTTAGATTTTTTTTTTAAGGTCGCAATACTTTACCTTTTGTGTTTGAAAAGTTTAAAAATTTAAATATTTGTGTTTATCTATAGTTTTATAAAATTATGCTTCGAATAAAGTATTTGTTCTCTAAATATATCTACATATTTGTAATGATAAGTAATTTCATTTCTCAAATAGTTTTGGAGATATGATAAAAAATTATAATTTACTCATCAGGCTGGAGCTCTTAAAGTCATTTTGCCGAAATATTGAGATTAGCCATTTTGTTTAGAATATTTATAAATATTTAGAAATGAAATTTGATCAAAATTTTTAAAGCCGATTTTGAGAAAATTGACTTTTTATCTTTTTGCCCTTCAGTAAACCACCCTTAATTTTACGGTAAGATATCCAATTCCAAATACCCTTCGGGGCAACCCTATGAAAACCCTAGATACCAAGTCCTAGCCTGATTGGTAAAATAGTTTAGGTTCTAGTTGGGGGTACAGACAAACAGACGGAAATTCAAAAACCACTTTTTCAATTCGGGGGTGGGGGGTGATGAAACTTCGAGATTCATCAAAATCTCGAGTTCGATTTTTTTGACGATCACAATACTTTTTCTACCTGTAAGATATCGAGAAAGTTAAAATTAACTGTAAATACTTGTTTTTCTTTGCAAGTGATTTAATATGAAGGGATCTCATTTTCAGTGTAAGTATTGTTTTTCCTCTTCAAGTTGTTATTAAACAGTGATTTGATATTATTTATAATTATCATTTTTCCTTTGTAAGTGGCTTATACAAAGTGATTTTATCTTAACTGTATATTGTTTTTCCTCTGAAAGTGGTTGTAAATTTGGGGTGCAGCTTATATTCGGTGGCGACATATGTTCGGGTCAATACGGTAATATGTTTTCTGTTTTTTTAACTTTGATTCATATTGTGTTTTAAACTTTGAAACATTTGCTAGAAAATGAATCCAATATATTTACACTAGAGAGCATTATAACATAAAATTCATCAGGTGTAGTATTTACCATACAAGCAACCACACTGTTGAATATGGTATAATGTTTTTTAATAATATATTTTATTTAGACAACTTTTTGCTAGTTATTACTTTTATTGTGACCTATTTTTTTAAGGACCCACACAATTGGTGCATTGGTGAGTTTGAGCGCGTCGATTTTGTAATGGTGGTGTCCTCACCTTCAACAAACCAGTTTGTGGGCATTTACAAGGGAGTGGACCAAATCAGTCTAAAATTGCTCAAGGAGAAGTTTGGAAACTCTAAATCTGGACTGAGATACTTCTCAGTACAACTGCCTTACTGCTCCGAGCAAGACATCCCCTATGAAGCCAGGTATGTTAGTGTTAATAGGTTACTTACTTTCTCTAGGCAGGTATGTTAGTGGTAATGGGATACCCTCCTGGAGGCCAGGTATTTTAGAAATAATGAAATAGGTACTCTCTTATAAACCAGGTATGTTAACAGTGATGGAATACCCTCTCAAGGTCAGGTATGCTATTGGTAATGGGCTACTGTCTCTAGACAAGTATATTCCATTCACGGTAGGAATTACTCTCTGAAAGGTCTTTTTTCCTACCAATATCCTACTATATAATAGATTTATGGTAGGTAAAAAGGCATTTCAGAAGTCAATTCCTACCGTGAACAAACGCTTGGCCTAACCCAACTTTGTCACTACGCTAATGATACACCATGAGTTTCCAGCAGGCAATTGCTTGCTTGCAAGCTACTGCTAGAAGAAAAGGCATGATGTAAACTTGAAAAAAGTTGCAACACTATACAAACTAAGCGCAAGTAGCAATGATTTTGCAGATAAAATAGAGAGGAGTGAACACACCAAAAAACAAAAAAATAAGAGGAATGAATGCACCTAACAAATGAATGCGACAAAGTACAAAGTTGCCCACAAATTTTCTAACAAAAATTATGGACATCTTAAAATAATGGTGAAGAATGACCCTGGGTACACGACTCCTGGACAGCTCAATGGTAAGAGCATTGGCATACTAAGCCAAAGGTACCGGGTTTGATTCCTGTGTCTAGGTATCATATATTAGATGCTACTATAACCTTACTTAATACTTTGCCTGCTAATTCTTTATATACTATTATGATCAGTTTTCATAAAAACATGCACATTTTCCGAATCTTACTAATAAGGGTATTTTATTAGTATAAAATCGGTACTTGATTGAAATTTTTCTCTGTAATTTCTTCTCTAACATGTATTAATCAAATTACTTATATTCTTATAAAAACTTACTAGATTTAACACTTAGATTTTTTAAGTTTTTCACTAAAACTTTCTGTGTTTACAAACACTGAATATTTTATTAACACACATATGATACATAAAACACTTTAAAATATATTAGTAAAAGTAAATTTCCACTAAAACATTTTAAAACTATGTTTACATGACTAAAAAATTTAATCCATAGGTCATAACGTGCTTTTATATGGTAGATTCTAAAACAAAATGAAACACACAGGCTAACTTCACAGTCTGTACATTTCCACTGGGTAAGTTTTCTTGCAGCTTTTCTATGTAATATTTTGCTATTTTCTGAGCAGACAATTTATCTTCTCTTACCCTTTGCTTGCCCCTGATCTCTTGGCACAGGATCTGGAAAGTGGCGCTGGACTAACTGGCCTTTTTTTTTCGCCGGATATTCCTGCAGTGTCACCTCCCCTTTCCATACCTAAACCATTACTGATCTTCTCTGATACCATTGAAATTGGCCGACCTAAAGGCATAGTTAACCAGTTACTTTTACGTAAAAGTCTTTTATTGATGAAGTTCGATCCATCAAGTGAAACTCTGGAGGTACATTTTAATCAATTTGATAAATTGATTCATGGATTACGGTCAACGGGTGCTACATTAGAGGAATTAGATATTGTCTGCCATCTTTTAATTACCATGCCGAACGAATACAATGTAGTCTACGAATACAATGTAGCCTATGCTTTATACAACACACAAGAGTTTACAATACACATCAGAGCCAACTGTATAAACTAGAGATGGGCCACTCGAATCTTTGAATCCTCAAATCCACCGAATCCTGACAAGTATTTGAGATTCAAGGCTTCGGTGTTTTACTGGATTCGATGGTCGAATCTTTCACCTCATTAACAAAGCATAATATTTTGAATTCAAAAATTGGATAGGCCAACTTGAAAAGCACAACTTAATTCGTAATCATTATTTTGTCGGACAAAAGAGATAAGCATCAATAAAATCATAATTTTTTTTTCTAAACAGTAATTGTTAGATGTAGAAAATCTAACGTGCCTAATACCCTAACCCTCCCAACTCTATGGGAAACTTGGACTGGACCTTTACAGCACATGCTCACTTCAGCAACTTTCACCTCATGAGCAATCTCATAAATATTTTAATGAACACATTAAAACTGTTCAAAAACTGACAATAAAAACTAGAATTACAAATAAACTTGAAATAAATAAAACAAATTATTGCTTTGGTTTTTAACAAAAATAAGAACTTATTACACACGAGTCAGCCGCCATGACGTATATGTTTAGTCGCCAGAGTGATGATTAAAATAAAGATACTGTTAATTCTTACTACCAAACTGGTTTTAATTATATACAACTATGCAAAGAACCCCAATTTATTTCATATGATCCTTAAGTTAGATATTTTGTTGAGTTTCATGAAACATAAATACTGTCAACAGTTAGACACTGATAAAACTGTTTATTTATGCCTACCGGCCTATATATATATATATATATATATATATCAATTGTTTGTTTGAAATTGATCACTTAGTAAACACTATGAAGTTTTAAGAATCAAATAATAACTTGATAATTCATAATTTGTTTTTAAATTGACCCGCCTCGGTGGCGTAGTTGGCTAACGCGCTTGTCGTGTTGAGCTCGACTGCTGAGGACGGGGAGACCGAGGTTCGAATCTCGGTTGGGTGAACTGGGGGTGGTTTTTCCTAAATGGTTTTCCATTCTCGCTCCACGCAAATGCGGGTTCACTTCCTCTAATTCAACCTTCCATATTCCTAAATCCATTAACGTAATTAGTACTTAAAGCGTATAACCCGAACGGGTAGTAAGACGCGGTGCTAAATATTATTATTTTTAAATTGATTTTAACTAAGTTATTTTTTTAATACTTTATTGAAGTAATTGTAAAAATATTCAAACATAGTTGGCCTAATAAAATGGGAATAAACATATTGCAAGAGTTGAAAATATGTTCGTGTTTAAAATAGAATGTATTCTCAGAAATTGATATCTCACAAGAATCAAATCTATTTGTTGTTTTTACGCGAAGATGGATAATAGAAAATTTACCGTGGTTCGGATTCCACGTTAAACTGTAGGTCCTTCATTTCATCTCGCAATCACCCTACCACTACACACTAGCGTAAGTGCGTATAACCCGAACGGGTAGTAAGACGCGGTGCTAATAACAATAATAATAATAATAATATTAAGAAAATAATAATAATAATAAAACATGCTTAGGCATTATTGAATTCACTATTTCCAATGTATGTTTAATTGTTAAGCATGTCGTTTTAGTTGGTTTAAAAAAAATCTGTTTGTGTTTTTATTTTTGCTTTGTTATTAAACTAAATTATAATCCTTCCATGATGATTAAAGTTGATCAAAAGGTAACTAGGCCTAATCTATTTGTTTATTTCACATGTTCTTTTAGAAACCCAACTAATTCTATCAACACTTTTAAAAATAACTAAAAGACATTCAAATGTTGGTTGATTTGATTTTTTAAAGTAATATGAGTCTAGATTGTTTAATTTGGCTAGATTTTAACCAATATTTTGTGAGGGGTGGTTGGGGTTGATTAAAATTTAAAGCATGATTGAAATAAATCCTAATTCACAGTTTAGGCCTATATTTTGTAATGTAGGTCTATTTGTAAATCATTAAATTTCTAACAATTTGCTAGGATTTGTATTTGAGATTCAAAAATAAAATGTAGATTTGGATTTGAGATTTGGTTTCAAGAAATAGTGGATTCAGCCCATCTCTATTATAAACAGCTTTCGCCACCACTTTACTGACTTGTGATCAAATGATCCATAAGACTCCTGCTTTATGTGCATTGTAATCGAGCACTGCGACAGGTTTCTGCACTTCTTGCCCTCTTCTATTAGTAAACACTTTCATATCAGCAGTGTGGTGACTGCTGTTCATCCACACATCACGTTTGTCCCTCCATCTTTGTAGAAGAATGTTTTTTTTTCTTCTAAAAATCTGCTGCCCCTTCTTTAATTTGGCTTGCTTCAGTTGAGGGGTGGGGGGATTTGCTTGTGGTTTTCACAATTGTTCCTACCATTGCAGTCTTTGCAGATTCTAGTGCCTGAACCAAAGGAACACTAGTAAAAAACTGATCAAGGCACACAGTGTGCCCTAATCCTGCAAATTTATTCATGAGACGCTAAACTAAATCACAAATACTGTTGTCCTTTGAGGGGTCTTTACCTGTATATACCTCAACATTACTAATATATTCACTTTTAGAATCTGCCAACATAAATAATTTTATACCATATTTACTTGATTTTTGAGGCATATACACTTTGAATATCAATTTTCCCCTTAATGGACAGATTCCTTCATCTATACTAACTGCTTCACTAGGCTGATACGACTCTCTGAATGTATTTAAAATTTTATCCAAGAAAAGTCGGACCTTATGTAGTGCATTGTATCCATCTTTACCTTTAATTTTTGCTGTAGAATTGTCATTGTGGTGAAACATTGACAATATTGAAATTAACCTGTCTCTCGAAAGAACATTTGGACAAAATGAACAACGAAACTGTGGATTCCTTGGCCAATGAAGTTGAATTTCTGGCCGTGAACTTATGGTCATGTGTAGTATAATGGCCGGAAATTTCCGTACCTCTAATAATGTAATCTTTGCCCATGTAATATATATAGATCTTGCGGTTAGCTTATTCTTTGCCCTAAGACCGGCTAATCTATTCCTTTCATATATCTTAGTATGCTCCTTCATGTGTTTTATATCATCATCATCAATGAAATATAAGAACATATCTGGTTGTGTGCTAGTTTGATCTAGATTGCAAGCTTGTGTAAGCCCACTCAAACCTGTAAAAACTGGAACTGTGGGCTGCTGATCAATTTAAGTCCATGTATCTGATGCTGGTTTGATCACTCTTCAATGTTTTTTTCCCACTGCTGCTGCCTTGACCAAAATCAACATTAGGTAGGCCTATTGCTTTTTCAGTATCACTGCTGCTATTTTCTTCATTATCTGAATCAGTGTCATCACCATGTACTGAAATATAAAAATAATGTAAAAGCAGTACTGATGTACTTTAAAAATATTTGGATAATGTAAGCAAACATACTAGGTCAAATTGAGATAAAAATTATTGTAATAAAAAGTTCTACACAACTGGCACTTACTCTTTTTCAAAATATAAAGGAGTGTTAGTCAATGAAGCAAGGGAGTTTTACCAGTAAATGCAACAAGTGACTTTAACGTTTAGAAAAATAACCATACTTATAATCCTACTTTGTTTACAAAATTTCTACCTTATATGACATTCATAAACATGGATAATATGAATGAAACAAACAAAATTACAATAATAATTTACTATATAAGTTGTGACAAAATAAAACCAAATAAAACTGACAGTTGAATAAACCTAATTCATTTTCTGATGAAATATCAGGATCCAATTCCGAATTATCAAAACAGCTTTCGTCTAAATAATCTAGTATATATTAGAAGTTAAACAATCCATATTACTACTAATATTACTAATAAAATAAACATTCAAAACTTTTAAAAATATAATATTGCAAACACAATTATTTCATTCACGAAGTAAACAAAACTAACATCTAAACCATAGACTCTAAACTTGACTGACAACACGTCGAGATTATAAAGCAAAGAGAATATGTTTTTTATAAGCAGTGTGATCTATTGGCAAAAGTATACACTAAAATAATTAAATAACCCGTCCTTCATAACGTACTTTAGTAATATTACAACGGATAACATTAAGAAGAATGAAAAAGTAGCCGTAGTAATATTACGCCTCCCACAGAAATCCCAAATCTCCGAACATCGTAATATTACGACGTTAGCAGGCAAAGTGTTAACTATAATTGCTTGGCTATTTAATACATCATGTTAAAATGCCAATGTTCACTCCACTTTAAAGGAATGTTTTAGTTAACATTTTGTTCAAATATAGCCACATTATAGAAAATAAAATAACTAATACTACCACACTCCACCTAAAATATCTCATGAATTCAACGCCATGCCTGGTGTTGGGAAGAATGAGACGTATTTAAAAAGATATTTGTAATTTTATTTTTTTGTTTCCAACTGATACTTGTTTACTTCCATTGCAGTACAATGTCCTTAAACTAAAGTCACAAGTTAATTTTGTTAAAATATTGCACTAATATATCCACGTTCAGCACTGATTGTGTGTTACAAGGATCCAAGGCATTAATTCTCATATATTCCCACTCCATTACTTGATTGATTAAAACCATTTATATAGTCCATTTGGTTACTTGTCTTTAACAAATAAAAATGGTGATTTCTCAAGCGAGATTCAAGACTTGCGAGATGGTTTATTGTTACTGTTTTGTACTTTGGGTATGAACGTGCAAGCCCCTAGCCAAGATACGCACAAAGTATGGTATATCATTATGGCTCTTAGCAATGATTGAATACACTCTTTAGGGCCAGGGATACCCTCTTGAGACGTTAGTATGTTGAGTATACTTGAGTATGTTAGCAGTAATAAGATATCCTCCAGTTGTCTTGTACCTTGCAGATCCAGGTGCGTCAAGAGGTTTCATCTCATGCAAGACCTGGACAACATGCTCAGGTACATCCACAATAGAGGGGGAGGGCCACTGTGCAGCTGCATGGGCCCCAATATCCCAGGAGGTAGGGCTGAACTTGAGTCCAATGGTAGGTCCCTGCTCCAAGCTCTTGATGCTGCCAAGGCCAAGATAGCAAAGCTGCCGAGATCAGACGATGGGGCTGATCTCAGCTCATACCTCATTCCTGACCCGGATTCCCCTAACATGAGTCAGCCTAAGAGCTCGGCCACCACGGAGGGGGGAACAGACTCCCAGGAGCCACTGATGTCGATGGAGGAGAGGCAGGAGCCCTGGAGGTACGATCCTCCTCTACGCATTGACACAAGTGAATTCTGGAATCATCCTGCAGCTAGAAGAGACTCATCTAAGAAGACTCCTAGAGGCACTATTCCCATACATCACATTGCTAAGTAGATAGATGGCTAACAAGTTATGTAGAAACATTGAATTCATTGTTAAGCATAAACCAGTTGTTGCACAAGTGGTTGTTAAGAAAACAGAGGCCTAATTTAAATTTTAATATGGAGAGTTAAGACACATTGAAATATATGTGCTTAGGTTTTAAACTTGATGACAATTTGAATTGTAAATTTTACTACGGTGGAATTCTAAAAGAAAAACATTTTTAAAGCAAATAGTTTCCCATAAAAATTGTTTCAAATTCCATTTTAAATAGAACCAATCAATGTTCTGTTCTTTCAAGTGAAGCTTTGTGATATTTATAGTCAAATTACTTGAGGATGATGTTTAAAATGAGATCTTCAACTACTTAATACATTTAATGTCATATATTTAGTACAGACTGGCAAGGTTTTAGATCAAACTTATCGCTCTTAAATAAAGTTTAATTACAACTAGATAATAAGAAAGTTTAATCTTAATCCGATATATTATATGTTTCAGTGTTAGTTAATTTAGAGTGACAATTAAGCTTTTTATTTTCAACTACAATTTTGAATTCACTTGAAAATCTTATAGACTCTTAAACATTTACGAATTCTCTTCATTATGTTTTGGGTCTGAATTAATATTTAACAAACGTCGCTAGGCCAAGTGTTATGAGCAGGAAGCCTGTGTTTGAAGGCGTGTCGTGTAGGTCATTGACTATTAACTTAACATCAAATGAAGTAAACTTTTGAAGCTAATATTTTGTTGATTGAGGGATCCTCTTTTATTTGTTTTGTACAAAGAGGGATGGGCATTAGGCATAGATGATTTATTTCTTGGCTATATTTTGAATGAATTTTTTCAGTAATTAGCTGACTTTTCAAAGTTCTGGTTTAGCAATTAAATTCACTTAATCTTGTTAAACAAGTTTGACTGTATTTAGTGAATAACTTTTCTTTATTTTTAGGATATGCATGAAATATACTATCATATAGATGTTTTTATAAAATATATATATATATCTTAGAACAAAACTAGGGGTTTGTGAGCTCAAGTGTTTTTATATAAGTATCAAATTTGAGCGAGTTTCAAAAGAAAGATTACAAGGCTGAGCCAAGCTTGAGTCAAGTTGATACAGTTTTAAAACTTTTATGATAAACAAAAAATGTTTTAAAATCCAAATAAACATGCTTTTAAAGTTTATATAAAAAGTTTGACTTTCATATTTTAATTTCAAATGAAATTCCATCAAATCTGAAACAAGGATTTATTATTTTTTCTATTTTGACTTGAAGCTTTCTAATACCAAGAAAGATTAATTGTAAAAACTATAATTTAATTGGTAGGGAAGTAAGAAACTAAACTGAAAGTTTATTTGTTTCTATCAAGACTTAACCTGACTATTCTTTTAGGTTAACTTCCTTCATTATAGCTTATATAACAGTATTTTACCATGATTCTACACTTGTTTTATTATCTCTAAGTAAGAAGTTTGTTTTATAAATATTAATATTCAAATTGAAAATGTATCATCTAGATTTGGATTCAGATTAAATCTAGAAAGTGCACAGCTTTACACAAGATTAAATAGTTTCTAAATGTATCTGTATACTCCATTGGTAAAGACATGCAAAAGGTGAGGTTATTTTTAGGTGAAAAGTGGTGTTATTTTTCTGAAAAAGTGATGATATTTTATGCTGAAAGTGATATTATTTATATTAATACAAGTCGAACTATTATTCACTCAAATAAATTAAGGCTTAAGTCCAGAAAATGGTAGTACCACTTCTGGATACCCAACAATTTATTCACCAAAATTAGGCTACTAGGATTATGATGAGATAAAGGGCTCCATATTAATCAAAGTAGTGTTATTACTCGACTTGTTCTAAAATGAGAACTGTATTTATTATTTATTTCTCCACTCCAAGTTAATTGTAAAACAAACTTTTCTTACACTTGGAAATAAAAACTTTGCCATTGTGGCCGTATTATTTTTCTAAGGTTTGTTTTTGCATCGGTTAAAACAATGTTGTCCATCACAAACATTTTTTCAATCAACATTTGTGCATGGTAATCAAACTGCCACCTCACACGTCTTTTGCCAATTAATATGACAAGTCCTCCTCCTTGGTCGTATTCAACAAAGGGACTACTTATTCCTGGTGTTTGATACTTCCTGAAATTTTAGACACTATCCTCTTGTTTTTATTAGTTAATCTCCTTCAGGCAGGAATACTTGCGTTAACATGATACAGTAACATTACTGAACTTGATTAAAACTGTTAACATGTTTCGTTCATATGGTGTATTTAACTATTTATTAACATATCAAAGAAAAATCAAATACAAATACACACAAAACATTTCATTGTTAGATATGTCAAATTCGATATCTCAATATCCTTATTTTTGATTTTTACAAATAGTGATATTGAAATAATCAATTGTCAAGCTATATCAAGACTAAACATGACCTCCTGCTGCTATCTCCATATATGTTAATATCCTTGCATGGACCAAGTATTAAATCTGTTAAAGGCTGAAAACAAAGAATCAATCTCTCGAAATCGAAATTTAAGTATCATATTTGGAAGAAGGTATAGTCAAGGTGGATAGAAACCTATAAAAAGGGACGAACACAAAATACCTTTTCCAAATATAATACAATTATCTCATAAACCAAAAGAGGTTTTCCTTAGAAATTTAAGAATTGAAATGGGTAAAAGTAGAAATCGTGATTTTTAATGTTGCCCTAAAAAGCCTAAATATCCATGAAAATAGTTATCAATAGTTCCGTGCTCTGTTTTATAACTTTAAAATCCGCAAAAACAAATACTATTCATGTAAATGGTAACCTTGGCATACTGTTATCTCTAGTGTTAACAAGTTGAAAATTATATTGTATGTAGTGGTATTTGCCATATTACAAAGAAATTGTGTTTATTTAGAAAAGAACTTGAATTCATGTTATATGTGTGAAAACAGTAAAATAATGTTATCACAAATGACAATTTTGCATGTCTCTATCCATTAGTAATTGCTTTGCAATTGCTAGGTTACAATTGATTAAAAGTTAGTTTAGTTCAATTTCTAGTGAGATGATCAAATTGTTTGATTACATATTTAATATGTTGATTTGATTAGCAATTAGTAGTTAATACTTAACCAACTTATCAATACTATTAATAATAAAAATAAATCTGTATTGATTTTACTATTTGTGGGTTACTGAGAAAAGATAAAAAAGTTTTTATTTTATTTTTTGCAAAATTTACCTAAATTTATAGTTAATTATAACTGTTGTCAGCCCAGCCTTGCTAATAGGGCGGATTGCTTTAAGAGTATTTATTTTAAATTGGTCTTTTGACCCTATGAAATTACTAAAGAATGTAAAAATTGTTATTAAAAATGTTCAAGTATATTTTTTACAATATTTTAAGACTTATGTCTTCTTTATAAAAGCACAATTAGCCTCCTTTTTATTGGTGCAACTAATAGAATTAAGCAACAAAACCAGTTTATTTGCTCCTGTTAGCAAGTGTTGTAACATACAGGATGTCACTCGTATAGTCATTGATCTTAATTGAGTACCTGTATAAGTATTGAGTTATTCCGTCGTGCGCAAAGTTTAGTCCTTTCAACAGCTTTGCGAGTTTAAATGTTTCCGTTCACTGAATATCTCCGTTCAATTTGTCAAATGAGTCACACATTGTGAACATGTTCACAGTTAATTGACATCATTATCATTAAATATGCACATGCGCACATATTAAGCAATTTTGTACATCATCGGCTTTAAGCTCCATTTATTTTTAAACAAATATTATATAACTTAATTTACTGAATTGAAGGTTGTTTGATAAGTGATAAGTTTTTATTCAATTTTAATATATAAACTATGTGAATATAATTGTAAAATAATTTAATGTGAAAGAGAGGCTTTAAATGTGTGATGTAATGCCATTTTCATTTTTGAGATTATAATATTTGAAGCTAAATCCAGTCTTGTTGAAAACAATCAAAACTCTTGTTGACTGTAAAGTGCCATTTATGACTTGTTGATTGTTGTTTATTGTTATTGTTTAACTGTTAATCGATAATATACTTGGCTGTAATTACTGTTGCAAATTTAATGAAGTGCTTTGTTTTTTAATTGTTAAAGCGAGTTTGTTTGCTTTGCGTTAAGTATGGCTGCAAAGGGTTATAATTAAATGTTTTCTCTTTGAATTTGGATGAGGGATTGGTTTGATCACTTTTTCTGTTGACAAAAATAGAATTTTAGCTTACTTATGTAAATATCTAAATTAGCTTGCTCCATAGTTAATCTAGTAAGATTTGAAATTTGACAATCTTACAATATTTATTGAATCAAAATATTATTTTTATCTATGTAGTTAATTCAGAATCATATAGTTACAAAAGACATTCCCATATCGTTCATCAAAAGTGTGGTCTGAGGAAATCACTTTGAAGCTGAAAATGTGTGGTTTGTCACAAGAGAGTTTGGGAAATGTAATTCAACTAGGATTATAATGAAGAATATAAGGTATTGCTTGATTAGTGGTAAGTTTGTAAGTGGCAGTGTGCGCACCTTCATTCGTCTATACCTTTGTGTGATGAGAAATAAGTCGCAGAGTTCCCAAATCAATACTCTGCAGAGCACAAACTCATGCAGGCCTGTAGACATCTCACATCGACCAACCACTTCTCTTAATCTACTGGATCTCAGACCTTGCTGCAGTCAAAGGCAATCCAAATGGATTTAAAGAAAGGAAAATATGAAGTAGCTCATTCCTAAATACAATCTCAGGTTTTAATAAGATTGCTTGATGACAAACCAACCTCCTGCTGTTAAGGTTTGAATGAGGTCCATGTTTGGTTGAGGGAATGTACCTACCTGTTTTATATTGTTTCTTAGTATTCTAGTAAATAAGTTTGTGTTGAACAATTTGACTGAGAAAATTTGATGATGAATTTTGTTGGTTGATTTTAATGTTGTTCATTGTTTATTTTAATTCACTAATATGAGCAGTTGTTGAGTCACACACTTGCTATAAGTGTACTGAAATGTTTCCAATGTTTGAACTGATTATGTGACCTAGTATTGCACTTTATACAAAATCCTTAGAACTGAGAAACTTATGTCTTAAAATTATTAAATACTTCCAATCATTCATTGGTTTCTAATTATTGTAATTATTACACTTACTAAAAAGATGTAATCTAGTTCAACTGTACTTTCAACTTGCTTGCATTTTCACTAGTCATAAATTTTATTTATGATTGATATCATAAAGCCTGTGCGAATCCAATATTTTCTAATTTGAATTTATTTTGAATCTTAGCACACTGACACAAATTGGATATTATGCTTAAAAGTAGTTTTGAATTGAATTATAATCAAATTTCATACCTAAATAAAATTTTGAGTGTGATCTGAATTGAATATGTATTTACTAATTTTATTAATACTTTTAGACTAATTATATCTGATGCTTGGAAAAAATTGAATCAGACTTTTTATTTAAAAAATAACTTATCAAATCATTTATTTAAGGATTACTATGATAGTGTTTTAAATAGAATTCAAGTTGAATAGTCTATTATTCTAAGTTTTTAAATCCAATCCAATAATGGGATATTAAAAAAAAGTATAATCACTAGATACACATTTTAGGTTCACTAAAAAAATCTAATCAAAGTTCAAAGGTTGTTTTATATTTACAAAAAAAGGTGGATCAGACAATTTAAATAAAATAAGACGGTCATTGTCACAAAAATCTGTCCCTCCACTTGATTCCTTTATGACCTGAAACTCAAGTTAATTTTTCAGTTCACTCTACTAATACAGTTTGATTATAATAAATTATAATAATTTAATTTTTTAAGCAGCAATGAATTACATAGATTTCTAATTTTGAACTAAACCCATCGAATCTGATTACTATTTATTTGGATTAAAATTTTTGAATCAAATCCGAATATTTTATACATTCGTATCCAAGTATGCTTCATATTTGGAATTTATAAGGTTCACACAGGCTTGGTAAAGTACTTGCTCATTAGCTTTCCAACTCTACTCCTAATACACTGTTAATATGTTGATTACCCAGTTGTGTGACTAGCTTCTTATTACACTATTAAGATGTTGATTACCCAGTTGTGTGACTAACTTTATATTACACTGTTAAGATGTTGATTACCCAGTTGTGTGACTAACTTTATATTACACTGTTAAGATGTTGATTACCCAGTGGTGTGACTAGCTTCATATTACACTGTTAAGATGTTGACTACACAGTTGTGTGACTAGCTTCTTATTACACTGTTGAGATGTTGACTACACAATTGTGTGACTAGCTTCATATTACACTGTTAAGATGTTGATTACCCAGTTGTGTGACTAGCTTCTTATTACACTGTTAAGATGTTGATTACCCAGTTGTGTGACTAGCTTCTTATTACACTGTT
>CABFVZ010001787.1:0-21504 GCA_902151445.1 Timema monikensis | reverse complement strand
TTTTTTGGGAGACCCGCCTCGGTGGCGTAGTTGGCTAACACGCTTGTCGTGTTGAGCTCGACTGCTGAGGACGGGGAGATCGAGGTTCGAATCTCGGTCTGGTGAACTGGGGGTGGTTTTTCCTAAATGGTTTTCCACTCTCCCTCCACGCAAATGTGGGTTCACTTCCTCTAATTCAACCTTCCCAATCCCTAATCCATTAGTGTAATTAGTACTTAAAGCGTATAACCCGAACGGGTAGTAAGACGCGGTGCTAAATATTATTATTTTTTGGGAGATATTAATCTTGCATTCACTGAGTCTGTTGGCTTAGTGTATTTAAATTGGTGTAAATTTGGCTTAGTTTACAAATTTGAGATTGTTTTGGAAAATAAATAAAGTAGATATTCTTACTCTTAATTAAAATGACTTAGCATTAGAAATACCAACAAAAAAAAACCTCCAGAAATTTTCCAACTGCTTTTGTCAGAAAATCTGTTCCTTATGCCTATCTGCTCAATGGGTGATCTGGAAACTACATTTCTTGAACGCCAAATCAACAAACCACTCTGGTGGATTTGTTTCATAGATAACATTCATGGTATTGACAGATGGCCAAGAAGTTCTGTCCCTATTTTTAAACAAACTCAATTTCTTTCCAGCTTTGTAATCTACTTCAAGTCAATCAAATAACCAGGTGAAATTCCTTGTTGTACACATAAGATTATTAAATGGCCACATAAAAACTTTGGTACATCTAAAATCCACAAATCATATTTTCATTTTGATAGATGCCACCCATTCAAAATCAAAAAATCTATCTCAAAAAGCCTTGCCATACATGCTTATCTTATCTTATCTGATCTATAAAATCTTCAAAAAGTTTTTCAGAGAGAATACCCAAAATGCCTCATAAACAGTTTTCTTCTACTGGCAGAAACTTCATAACTACCTAAACCTGAAAAATAAGATAATATACCTCTAGTGACTAAGCACAAGCCAGGCTACAAAAACTAAGTCAAAATATCATTCACCTTTTCACAAATTGGGGGCATCTAGCCAAACTGATATCTTGAAAATTGTAAAGATATTTGTACGACCAGCCTTTTGCTAATAAATCTTAAGGTACTTTGTTTTTACATCCTTTACTGTTTCCAGCCTGTGACCTGGGTCACTTATATAGTCAAGTCATATTTTTCCTCTAACCAACTTGCTAGACCTGTCGTATCTTCATATGCCATACAATCTAACTTAAGATTAGAACAGACACAACACACTGGCTGTTAATTCATTACTGTGAAAGGGCAAACCCACATTTCACCAATGATACATTTTTCGGACATGCTGAGAATCGAACTCGGGACCCTTATCTCAGTAGATAGCCATGCTACTGACTGACATTAAGTGATGGATAAAATCTTGTGTTACATCTTAAACTCAAATCTGAGAATGACCTAACTCTACTAAAACCTCAACCAAGCTCCTGCCTGACCTTTCAAAAAAATAGTTTTCAAAACCTGACAAAGATATTAACCAGCAGCCATTCTCTTTAGCAAGATAACCAACTAAATCTATCCCATCAAAGGCAGTCACATCTGTGACATAATTTATCAAGTGCCAACAATGTACTGCACAATATATTGGCCTCATTACTGAAATTCAGCGTAAACTCATGAACAGACTCCTCCATCACATCAAAATCAGGAACCCAGTGCTCAACACATGCCTACACCCATCACCTTGACTTAGAAGACTGCTACACTGTCAAAAAGATGGGACGCACATTAATTGATCCAAAGGCTAGAAAACCACCCAATCAAAATATTTGCCAACTATTCCTTATTCAAAACCTATCACGCCACTAATATCCTTAACTTACACATAGAATAATAGGGAATTTTTAGTTTACCAGAGAAGTTTAAAAAAATATGATAGGACACTCAAAGCCTATTGTATTCGAGAGATTCTAGATTTGTAATAATATCAAAAAAGTATCTCAAATAAAATTAAAATTATGAAAAAAACCTTGTGAAGTTGGGAAAGTATTAAAATCACAAAATATAATTGCATCAATTTAAATAATATTATATGTGGCTATCATGAACTTAACCACTATAATAGTTTGGCTATTTAATCCATCAAAACTGTACCAATATAATTACATTATGATAACATATTATTTGTTTGTGGCACCGAGCCTCACACAACTTTAAAAACCTATAGTTTATAATCATTTAACAAATTAATATAATCAGACTGGAAACCAGTTGCGTGGTAGAATGAATAGAAAAAAATATTTTGAGTCCAATTTGTGGGTGACAAGTTTGTGACACTGAATATATTGTATGTACTATGATTAAAAAAGTGGTATGATCATTATTAGATTTTTCACTAATTGAGATAAAATGCTATTTATTTATTTTTTAATAAACTTGTGAATGTGTCTAAAATGCTTAAATATTTTAGAAATATATTATTATTGAATTGTATTTGAAAACTTAGCATGGTGAAATATATAACACAAATTTGATTTGAAACATTTTCATAGTAAGCCTAAAATAAATTAATCTATTCATATATGAACCTATTTCTAAAATGAAGTTTTTGATCCAATTTATATCAATCGATTCATCTAAGATTCAATTCAATAAAATGAATATAGCATGAGATTCGATTCTGATTTGACTAAAAAAATTTCAAGGGCACTTCTTTTTAGATCCTCTCAACTCCCACTCCTTGTCTCAATCACGCCTCCAAGATATTTTACATCTATACTTTCCTCAGCTCAACATTTGGAATGTATTTTCTAAATTTCAAATTTACAGTTTTGTAAGGGTATATTTAAATGTTACATCAGTAAAAAGCATTTTGTTCACTGTTAAAACAGATTTACATGGATATATTTGAAACAAAACATTTCAGTCTCACGACATACAATTACAATGTAAGTGATATGTATTCAAAACAGCCCCATACAATAAATAAAACACTATATCATCTGGCATAACTCGACATGTAGCATACAGTATTCTTAATAAAAATAAACCTAAACATTGTAGCCATTTTAATTACATCTTGATTGTCTTTTTACACCGTTTCACATTGATTTAAACATAATCACAAAAAGCCATGCAAATGTAAATACATGTTTATATCACTGTATATAATGTTGATGTTGGCATTGACATTGACAAAGATTATACAATAAATTAATATATATGTTAGTTTACAACTATTTGTGTTGAGTTACAACATTTATCTGATATTTTACAACTTATAGCAATAATTTAAAGTGTGAACTATTCATTACTGTCGGTAAACACACCTAGGAAATACAACATTTGAATAAATTGAACACGTTGAATAGCCTTTATAGTAGGTCTAATCTCATCAAGCATTAGCCCCCGTGTTCCCTGTTCCTCTAAAACAGCCCATGTCCCCTTACAACTACTTGGCAGCAGTGTTTGGCGAATCGTTTAGATTACCTTTTCCTCAAGGTTAATAGGGATACTCCAGGAGTAGGGGAAGAGGGGCGTGAATCTTAAAGTAGTGATGACAACTAGAATAACATTTGTTTGCTACAGAGTGTGGTTAGTCTTAATAGGGGAAGTGAAAAATAAAAATATTTTCTCTGTGAAAAAGCAATTTTGTCAGTTTTATTGCTTTGGGAGTTGTTTTTAAACTTTAATAACATTTAAAGCTTTCCTATTTATTTCTCTTAGCTTTCAATTAGGTTTGAGAAGACTTAGTCTCATAGTCTACCCTGACTCTACGCCCCTGATTCCTACTCTCTCCAACAGCCATTTTGCTCGGTTGCTGACCTTTGGATTCCATTGGACATTTGCACACTTTTTTCTTTGTTGGGTTTTCCCTCCCCCAGACCTGTTTTTCTATAAACTAGCATTTCACAAACAATAATATACAAGTAGAGTAGAACAGAGTCTTCATCAGCATATACCATAAAAAAAAAAAAAAAAAAAGCTNAAAAAAAAAAAAAAAAAAAGCTGCTAATTCCGAACATGTACTAAGATCTCAGCTCGAGCTCAAGTACTTGTAGCTACCTAGGTTAAACTTAAAAAAAAAACCTTAATAAGATTGTCAGTGGTAAGATATTTTGAGTAAAAATTTGTGGTAAACTATCATAAGAATTAGGGAAGATTTAGAACTATGGAGGCCCTGGGACTATAGAAAAAAATAAAAAATGGAGGCCCCAACATTAAACAAATATTTATCTTAATGGTATTATCATTTTTTCTCTACAAAATTAACTGTCGAAGCTAAATTCTAAAGACATAATTAAAATAAGTAAATATTGCCGTCTCAATTATATTTGTCCAAAACAAAAATTAGTCTTTATTAAGTAAGTAGGCCTAATATTTAATTGTCATAAATAAGCAAAACATAATGTTTCTGGAGGGCCTTGGGCGGTCCACAACCCCCTTAAAGCCTGTCTTGATAGGCTAAGAATCAATATTAAAACCATACAAAATGGCAATATTACAAGCTCCTTTAAGCACTATAAGAGGAAATGCCAGGCCTCCACCGTGGTTCGGATTCCACGTTAAACTGTAGGTCCTCCATTTCATCTCACAATCACCCTACCATTACACATTAGTGTAAGTGCGTATAACCCGAATGGGTAGTAAGACGCGGTGCTAATAATAATAATAATAATATAAGAGGAAAATGGAGCTAATTTACTATAAATATGGATATTTTAATTGGATATCATATCCGAGAAAAATATAAATTGAGAAACTGTTGGAAAAAATAAATAACTATAATTTCTTGGCGAAATTTTTATTTTTCAATAAATTTTCAGAATATTATTTTATTTGGGAAGTTTCGGTAGGCCTATAATACAAGGTTAGTATATATTTATCAATGTAAATAAAATAATGTATAAAATGTATGGAAAATTATAGTAGAAAATTTATCAAAAACTAATAAAGAAAACTTTTGAGATCAATTCATTTATAGAGAATATTTGGGTGAGAATAATAAATATATTTATTAGTGGAGAAAAATATTATATTTTATACAATATAACTAATAAATAAATTATAGCATATACAGTAAACTATATGTTTAGTATTGAAGAAAATACTTTAGTTGGAAAAACATACTTTGGAGCAATATCTTGTTGGAGAAACAAAATAAAAAAGTAACTTAGCAAGCACCCAACCTGAAGGTTGGTTGGATCCTCAACAGTTTCATTGTCACCTGTAAAACCTAAGCAGCAGTGAAGAGGCCTACTAGGGAAATGAGGAGTGAGGTAGTTTCTCGTTGCTATCCTCATAGACCCAGGAGGTACTACTGCTCATCAGTCTGCCAACCCCACTGACATGCAAACACCAACTAACTGTCCCTACAAAACGTGACACCTTCACTCCATTCATCACAAAGGCTGGCTGTATAATGAATTTTAATTAATAGAAGACCTATCGTTCATACCTCAGCCACTTTCAGATTTGTCAGAGCCATAAGTGTGACTGAAACAAATTAATGAAAGTAAAAACTTGCTCTAGTCCATTCCAGAATATATAGTGCATTGTAAACACTATATCTGACCAGAGATGAATAACATTTATACTAAGTCCACACACAGTTCCATTGTAAGATAGTAAAACTTTCTAATACCATAGATTCTCTCTTGACTTGTGCTAGTTCTATAAACTAAAACAATTCATATACTTGCTATGAAATTCATCAGTCAAGCAAATACGTCTGTATATAATTCCGAAAACTAAACCACTCATAGGGGCATTGTTATCTTGGAAGGGCTCTCAGGGCTGAACATGAAGTCACTTTCCAGGTCAACGCCATCTTTAGGAGTCTTAGGTCCCACCATGGACATGTAGGGATGCGGCCTGCTCGGACTCAAGTAGGCATTACTGGTTACGGCTGTCGGCCTTTTTTGGGGCCCCTCATTCTGGTAGCCAGCAAGATCTGCAGTAGACTCACTCCTTGTGGTGTGGTCTGATAGCCTCAGCTGATCTGGAAACTGTTGCTTTATATTGGCGTCTTGGTGGTTATACTCTACATCATGGAGGCCTTGGTTGTGTCCAACAAAGGCTACATCATCATTTGATGGCTGTAGAATATCTACACTGTCTTTGAAGAATCCGTTTTCTTTGCATTCACAATCTAATAACAACCATTTTTTAATTAGATGAAGGGAATATAAATAATTAGATGGATTCCTATGTTCATATATTTTTCATTCCATTAATTTCCATTTATTTATATGAAATATACCTTTGAGGGGCTCACTGGTCTTGAAAATATAGTAGAGTAGGCTAAGAATAAACATCTTGGTTGAATGACTCTTTTTTACTTTTTCACTATCTTACAGGTAGAGAAAGTATTGTGATCGTCAAAAAAATTGAACTCGAGATTTTGATGAATGTCGAAGTTTCAGGACCCCCCCGAATCCAAAAAAGTTGTTTTTGAATTTACATCTGTCTGTTTACCTGTACCTCGGACTAGAGCCTAAATATTTTACCGATCAGGCTAATACCTGGTATCTAGAGTTTTCATAGGGTATAACAGAAAGGTTTTTGGAATTGGATATCCAACCATAAAATTAAGGTAGTTTACTGAAAGGCAAAAAGAGAAAAATTCTATTTTCTCAAAATTGGCTCAAACGATTTTTATTAAATTTCATTTCACAACATTATAAATATTCCAAACAAAATGGCTACTTTCAATATTTCGCCAAAATGACTTTAATGATTCCGGTCTGATGCATAAATTCTTTTTTTTTTCATATCTCCGTAACTATTTGAGATATGAAATTACTAATCATTGCAAATATGTAGGGCTATTTATAATAAAAATCTTTTATTTGAAACATATTTTTATAAAACTAATAACTTTCAAGATATACGCAAATATAAATATATATTTTAACTTTTCGAACACTAGAGGTAAAGTATTGTGACCGTAAAAAAAATTCTAACCTGAAATTTTGATGGATGTCGACGTCTCATGACCCCCCGAGCCCTAAAAAGTGGTTTTTGCAATGCCCTCTGTATGTCTGTTTAACCCCAAAATTAAGAGTAGATTAATAAAAAGCGAAAAGAGAAAAAATCTATTTTCTCAAAATTGGCCCTAACGATTTTGATCAAAATTGGTATCCAAGCTTTGATCAAGATTATAAACAAAATGGCTATTTTAATTTTTCTATTAAGCTACATTTAGGGTACTTTACAGAAGAGGACATTTCCGTATCTCTGCAACTATTTGAGATACTAAATAAGTTATCATTGCAAAATTGTAGTACTATTAAAAATAAAATACTTTTGTTCAATATATATTTTTATAAAACCAACAGTTTCTGAGATATTGGCAAATATACGTATTAATACAATTTTGTTGGTTTTAGTTGTAAAGAGATACTACCTAAATTTTAACGCATTAATTCTCTAATGCCATAGAGTAATTAAATATAAGTAATTCTCTCAAAAAGTTTGTTATTTTTCCTTTGACCTCTTAGGAGAAATGTTTGTACAACAATGCACTTACTCCATCATTTTTGACTCAATGGTCAATATTTACATTTTTCATTGGTCAAAATTTATAAAAGAGGAATTTAATAGCAATGCGATGACCTGAAGATGTACAACACCTAATAAAATGTTAAAATTTTAACCGGAAGTCGAAATTTAATACGAAGTGTTGACCCTTGTGTACCCAATATTAATCTTTTTTATTGGTCCAAATATACAAACGAGAACATTAATTCCTTAAAAATAATATTATACAATTTAATACTGGGACTCAAAAAATTTTTACGTAAGTGTAATGCAATTTATGCTTGGGTTTGCTAGTGTATATTAGTTTGTTTCACATATATTACGAGTTTTGAGTAAACATCTCCATTTTTAAACAATAGAGCGAGAAAGTCCGTGCGGAATTCCGTACCATTTATTAACATTTGCAATTATTATGATCACAAAAACTTTGGTATGCCAAGTATGACCCATTGTGATAACTCTCCTAGTATTAGAATTTATTAATGAACCATCACTTCTAATGTAAAGTCGAAAAATCTCCTCTATAGTAAAAAGGTTGTTTACATTGCCTTAGTGATAAACTTCCAACTATTTACTATCATTCATATAAATATAATCTAATCACTAAGTCAACATCTATTAATTTAATAACTGTAAGGTTGGCATGCTTGGTCACCAGTCTGAGCCTTAAAGATGGTAACACTAATATTGTAACTGAGCACTAAACTGCTCCATAGTTTATAAATAATTTTAGCAATGTTGCATTATATCCCCAGTACCTATAAGGAAAGTAATTGTATGTACCCAGGGACATGAAGTAGGCCCTGTTGTGAACCACTCTAGGGCTGAGGTCCAGGTATTCCACTCCATCCTCAAGCATCCTCTCCAAGGAGAGCGTCAGATCCTTGAAAGAAGGTCTTGACACCATATCCTCCTGCCAGCAACTTTCCATCAACTGGTACCTGCAAAACAATCGTTGTGTCGAACTTGATTATTGTTTCTCCACCAATGAAAACTGTTATAATTTACGAACCTTATACACCTCTTACTCACTTTCTGGATGGAGCTTGTTTTAGTACACATCGTTAGTTGAAAGGATACTTTGAAACGTGATTAGATATAAATGGGAATAAAGGGGACCCGCGAATCATAAGTTCGCAACTATACAGTAACCATTAAAACTGTCACAAAGAGTTGTCCAGATATTATAACAAATAGTTAATACATTCCTCCTGGATTGTAACTAGGGCAAGGCCATAGACAGACCAACATTTGAGTAAGAGGTTTGGGGGAAGCGGGGGCACAGACTCCTAAATTCCGCAGACAAACAACATATTTTGAAAATTAAATACCTCTAGAAGGTAGCCGAAGTTTTTTTGTATGGTAATTAAGGTCAGGGATTTATGAGCTAAAATTTTGTTACCATTTAGAAACTCGCAAAGAGTTTCCTCCCTCAAAGAGCAAACATTTACATTGATCCCTTCTTAAATAAAGGTGTAGTTTGGCAGAACTATGGGAGGGGGGGGGGGATTTATGGGGAAAGTAGGCATTGCCCCTGAAAATATTCATTCCCTATGGAATTAATTTGCACCCTTCTAGATTTATTTTACTCCCCTATTATATTTTCGAATATGATACGATTTAAAACAAACTCCAAATAGATTCTAAAGGAAACAAATTAAAAAATTTAAAAATCGGACGAGGACCGTTCTAGATAAATTCTAACGCCATCAAGATTTCAAAAAAATTCTGAGAGATGATCACTTTAAATAGATTCTAAAGTAGTATAATTTTTAAAATAATTCCAGGTAAGGTTCACTCCAAAATATTGCCTTAGGGGCATCCAATCGTCAAACGTTTGTCGGGAGTGGCCCCGGAACTCTTTAGGCTTGGGGGAGAGAAACAAGTTCCTCAAAACCCCTCTTTGGTTAAGTAATCCCTCCCCCTTACTCAAATAAGGTTCCGCGTCACTGACCCAACCGGGATAATTTTATATATCATTTCCTCTCTCGCGAATAAAGTTGGAAGTTAAAAAAAAATTGTGATTGAAGAAAAGGTTAAATCGCCCCCACCTACATAGGCCAATATTATATTAAAATAGTCAACCTCAGTGATCTTGGGGCAAAGTGGTCGCCTTAGGACCCAAAGTTCGCGGGTTCAAGCCCAGCCGGAGTCAATGGATTGTTCTCGAGTGATAAAATCCGTAGCACAACTTCCTTCGGAGGAGAAGTAAAGCCATATTTCCCAAGATGATTGTGTTTGGAAGGTATGGGAAAATACCTTTCTCGGTAAAATTGGTAGGATCTTTCCCTCCCGCTCATAAAATTTCCCGTGTACTGATATAATCAGTCGGTTCAGAAAGTGCACGTAAAATACCTCAAATATTAATTTTATTAAATAAAGGCATACCCAACTTGAGCAATAAAACACAGCGATATCACCGGTAGAAGGATGCCCTGGGTAGTCAACCCGCTCTTCAGATGGTCCGGGGCTGTCTCCGAATATTCTCATGCCGGTATCACGATCAACTTAGCTTCAACTTAACGTTACGTTCACTGAAAGTCAACTTAACTTAAGAAAACAGATGTGTGATCACGATTCACGTAACTTACACGTAACAACTCTCCATTCTAGAGTATGTGTTTTGATCTGTGAATGTTTACTCTTTTCTAACGATATAATAGGTATTTATCATTACACTTTTTTGAGCAGATTTTAATGCTTTTACAATCATGATTATGTTAGTTGATTTATATTTTAATAATAAGGATCTTTTTTGAAATCAATACATTATACCATTTTATATAATGAAAATATTGAGGTTTTAACTTCTTTACAATGTTTGTATTGAGTCTGTTCCATAACGTTCTATAATGATACGATACTAACGCTTATTTTATTTAAATGTCCGATCACTAGAACTACAGTTGCCCCACGGCTTCTTTGGTGCCGACTGACAGCTCACAGCTGACGGCTTTGAAAAGTTACCAAACAAAATTATGTATCCCTACGCGAACTATATCATCTGTAAAAACATGTGTTTAGCAGCTGTCACTTCTGACAGTCAACATTTAGGTATGTACCTAAATGTTGACTGTCAGTAGTCAGCTGTGAGCTAGCACCAAATAAGCCACGGTGCTACTGTAGAGCTAAAGAGTAGATCTTGGTAATAAAACCAACAGATGAGTTAATAAATAGCCCTGTTGACGCCACTCGCATAATAATTGGCTTGCTTCCCTTCATGTAGCGTTCACTTAATGTAAAAGACCTCCCAGGACATATATTAAGTTAAGTGAACTGCATCGTGATCGCTTCCATTTAAAAACACGAGGAGATCCTTTACGTTAAGTTACGTTAAGTTGATCGTGATCCAGGCATTACTTCACGCGCCGTCGACCCTTGACGTTCATTTGCTACACTTAAAGTGGGCTATCATATTTAATGTTACTCCTGATAATTCCTGCTTGATATTGCGTGTTACTGTTATAAATACTGTCCGTTCCTCTTAAAGCTGGCCGCTCATTGTTACAAATACTGTAAGTTCCAATTCACCTGTTGTTGTGGTCTAGCAATATCTAATAGGAAGGTAAGCACCCAGTGACACTCACAGCACTGGTGAGCAGTTATCTGGTTTCTCCATGCGGTATCCAGCCTTCAACAGGTGGAACAGGTTGTGCACTGCCACCCCGGGGTACGGGGAGGACCCCAGTGTTATCAACTCCCACAGCAGCACACCAAAACTCCACACGTCCGACTTACTAGTGTACACGTGGTCCGCTAAAGACTCCAGTGCCATCCATTTGACAGGAACTGTGACACAACACACATCACTAGTCTTGGCTATTATGTGTTTAGTTTAAACAATATGTGTTACAGTTATTAAATTATCACTTGAAATAATAATAGTAATAGGATCCCTCATTCCACAAGGTGATGCCTACAGAAATCGTGGTTTGGTACGTATGTCCAAGGACATGGTGTGTATTCTGGTTCAAAGGATAATCCAAAATAACACACTTTTTTTTTTAGAAAGATGGCGGCTTTATCTATCCCAAAGATTTAATCATCATATTCAAAACTACCTGCTCGATATTTTCCATAGCAAAGTGTATACCTCTTCCCTTGCTCCTCTTAAGGTAAGCGCCGTCCTCATATACGTCTCTGGTGAGACCGAAGTCGGAGATCTTGCAAACTGTGCCCGCTGCCACGAGCACGTTCCTAGCAGCCAAGTCTCTGTGAACCAACTGACACAATACAACAATAGTCTTGAGGACATTTTGAACTAACTAACACTCACTTAAGATGGCACAATGTTCACCTTGATCTCACTAAGGTAAGCCATGCCTCTGCTGATCTGCCAAGCAAATGACAGGATCTCCCTGGGAGTGATGGGGGACACCTCAGAGTCACCAAGGCCGCTCCCCGACACCGGGAGCGAGTTCGGGAACTTTCCATCGCAATCCACGTGGCGACTCCGTCTCAGGTAGTTCCTGTAACACCCGTTTCTCAGAAACAGAGCCACCATCATTTCAAACTTTCTCTCCTAGCTCTCGCGCAATTATAAACAAGAAATACTGAAGGGTTAACATCTTACCTGGAAGAGATCGAGAAAGCTGAACTTTATTAGTTGCCCTGAATGAACCGTAATTGTTTGGTTGGATGGATATAAACGTATTTTTATTGCA
Source organism: Timema monikensis (assembly GCA_902151445.1). Lineage (NCBI taxonomy): Eukaryota > Metazoa > Arthropoda > Insecta > Phasmatodea > Timematidae > Timema > Timema monikensis. The sequence goes on along the minus strand of CABFVZ010001787.1, from coordinate 9,323 downwards.
AGTAAATAAACAAACAAATGAGATATTTTATTATTTCACCACCCCGCTTCCTGCGGGTCTAATCTGTCAGGATAGCTTGCGTGGAAGTATAGGTAAGATGACAAAATAGATGTGAGGGTTCGAAATTACAGACAGTTTGGTTTTTAAGGTTTATTAATACCACTACGAGCTACTTAAAAAATGTGATGCTAACAATATGTTACAAAAATATATAAAGACTTTGACGTAGGAGCTCGTGAGAGAACTGGCTTCGCTACCAGCTCGACTGACACCCCTTACAGATTCTAACCTGGTACACCGGGTACGACGGTTGCCTTCTAGCACAAGTATCTGATGACCCGATGTTATAATCAATGTATCCACGAAAATGAGCAGAGTGACCCTTCTGAGTAGATCGTATTGTGTCATACTCGATAGCTCCAAAATTGAACCCTTTAGACTGCAAATCGGCTCAATTGCTGAGCACAACGGGAAAAACTGTAGTGAGTTGTCAGCGCTTTTTCCCAATATTTACCAACTCATCACAACAAGTAAGCTATCCCAGTTCTTTCACTTGCTTCGTTTCAACACTGTTATGCTAGTTTTAAACAAACATCCCAAACTAGGGCAGGACTATTACACTTATATACAAGTAGCGCAAATTCTTCTAAACATAAACTACTGGCTCTCATGTCACAACATATCGTATACACTCTGATTTGTGATGTAAGTTTTATATCTATGACAAAAGGTCTGAGCACTTTTTTTTTAGAAATTGTTACACTACAGTTTTGTATTCCACATTTTATTTTGTACAAGAGACGTTTTAGAAACTACGGGAGGGGAGGGGGGGACTCAATAAATGACTGCAATTTTTACAAGATGGTGACTTCAGTGAAATTTGGGTCATTGGAGACTTATAAACATCCTATCCACAACATATCTACTAAATATTGATGCTACTGCAATTATTTACGCAATTTGCCCCCTTTTTAAAAGCCAAACACGTCGGTGCTCTATCCAATTTGAGGTAAGTTTAAGACCCATCCGTTAATTTAAAAGTTATTAGGCACAAAAATATACAATACCATCCCATTAGTCCTGTCACAAGTAATAAGAGACTAAGCCGTTAATTTGACATACCTAAGTGACCCGTGTTCAGCGAACTCCATGATAAGGTAGACTGGCGCCCCGGGTAAGGTGCAAGCACCTAGGAGGCGGATCACGTTCGGATGGGATACCTCCTTCAACAGCTGATATTCTGAGAGCAGGTCTGCCAGCTCCACTGCACTGGCGTCTTCTTTAAGTGTTTTGACGGCCACTGTGGTATAACCTGAGAAAACGGTAGCGTTGCCAACATTATGAAGAATGGGAGACTAAAATGTTTGTTACGATTGTCTTAACTATTATATACTATTATATATTCTTGTATTAGCCATAGCCGACGGTTTAGTAATATTATATTAATCGCTGATTTTTGTTCACACACCACGTCATATTTATAATGAATGACACACTACACAATTTATATTTATCCTCTCTTTTCCTTCCAATTTAAAATTCAGTAGGAACAAAGTATATTTTAAATAATTTGAGCACACTTTACACAAAACATTGGCTTCAGAGTCAAAGTTAAAAGTAAATAAAAATTATTTTTATAAATCTCCAAAGTGCCTAAACGGGAAAACCACAAGATTTCTCATGAAAATACTATAATTTAAAAAAGTTAGCTCTATTGTTTAATTCACCAATAATCAATTGTGTTCTTTATACGTGTGTGAGACGTGGTTTCTTATCTTACATGACGAAAAAAAGTTTGGGGTTTTAAAACAAGGTGCTTAGGAATATATATAGTCCCAAAAGGGATGAGACTACTGAGGAGTAGAAGAGGTTATATAATAATGAGTTTAATACCCTATATTCATCACAATACATTGTTAGGATAATCAATTCTCGTAGATTATGGTGGGCAGGACATGCAGTGCGAATGAAAGAATCTAGAGACGTGTCCAGAGTACTGACTGGCAAACATAATTAGAATGAACCATTGTAAAGACCTAGACGTAGATGGGAGGATAACATTGGAATGGACCTGAAAGAGATAGGGTGTAGTAGATGGACTGGGTAGAACTATACGAGGATAGGGATAGGTGGCGTTCTATTGTTTAAGTGCTGAAATCAAATTCTGAGTTCCAAATGCCATATAAGCATAGAGTATATAAGAAAGTAAGTACTGTATATGAAATAGTTCTTAGTGAAACCTGATGTGGGTAAATGTTTTTAAGTCAGGCAGTAGGGTAGTTACATGCCTGATGATCTTTCATGGGAATATTTTGTTCATTACTAACACCCACTCCCCAACCTTTTCCATCAAAACTTCCCCAAATCCTCTTCCTACCATACCCCTCTACCAGAAATAAAATAGCAATATTTCTAAATCTAATAGAATAATCAAAATTGTTCAAAAATATATCGCATATAAATTTAATAAACTGGGATTTGGAAGTTGAAGATATTTAGTTTAGTGTTGTTTACGATATAACTGTTGGTTTATTTGCATAATATTACGAGTAGTACAGATCTTATTTATTCATGTTTTAGCCCCACATCTAAATACCAACAAATTTGACAAATATGTCGAGACAAACTTCTTTTCGAGATTAGTAGAGGTACTCCTGGAGTAGGGATAGAGGGGTGGTAATTTAAAGGAGAGATGACAACTAGAAAAAAAAAGCTACAATGTGAGGCGGGTCGGGTCTCAACAGGGGAACAGAAATAGTATTTTATTTAGCACCGCGTCTTACTACCCGTTCGGGTTGTACGCTTTAAGTACTAATTACACTATTGGATTAGGAATTAGGAAGGTTGAATTAGAGGAAGTGAACCCGCATTTGCGTGGAGGGAGAGTGGAAAACCATTTAGGAAAAACCACCCCCAGTTCACCCGACCGGGATTCGAACCTCGATCTCCCCGTCCTCAGTAGTCGAGCTCAACACGACAAGCGCGTTAGCCAACTACGCCACCGAGGCGGGTCAGAAATAGTAATATTTTCTTCCTGCAAGGGGAATTTGTGTATGTTTTTATTACTTAGGGAGTTATTTATAAACTTATAATCGTATATAGACTTGTACCTTTAATATTTATTTTTCTTAACCGTCCAATAGAAGGTTTGAGGAGACTTAGTCTCACAGAGTTTAGCCTGGCGCTACGCCCCTGCTTTGAACAGTTGTAACACACCGTTAATTGATAACACAAGCCCACTTAACATATAACATACTCGCAACTAACCACTTAACCCTAGGAATCTACTACCTGGTTATCAGGACAGAAATATAATAATATACGGGTTGGGGTCGGCTTCAGGAGGAAGCAGTTATAATGATTAGAGCCCAAAGCACCTAGGATGTGACCGATATGGAATCAAGGTCCTTAACATTTGGGAACTAACCGGAGTCCCCGAATTGGACTCCTTACCTGAAATGTTGGCGATACTACAGGCCTTGGCTCTCAGCACTCGTCCAAACTCCCCCTCACCCAGAGTCTGCTCGATCACTAGTTGATCTCTGGGGAATTCCCAATCAGGATCCGGCTGTGGACAATAAACACTCATTATCAGAACATGTCCCTCCCCCTCACTCTAGATGCACCATTATATTAGTGACTGAATAATCTAGCGCTCTTGCTGATAAAAGTCTGCACTTCCTGTTAAATAGTGCTAATGGTTTCAAGCGTACTCAAGTAACCAAGCTCATGTAACACCAGCGCTCCGCGTGTTGTGATCGTTAATCACCTTATTCCCTAAGAGACTAGTTAGAAGATGCAGACAACTTCCCCGTGAAAGACCTACAAGTCTCGAGATCATAATGAGCACAATTCACTTAGCTTAGTGTCTAGCCTGGAAATTACTCTATATGATGTTATCCATCCAAAGGATGCACGTTATTTTGTTGAGAGATTACTTTGAAGCGCAGTCCCTTTGAGAAGTCAAACAATAATTCCTTAACCTTTAACCAGGTCTAAACTCTAAAGCTGGACCAATGTTTCCTATAGTAGGATTATTGATAACTATAGGTCTACCAATAGCTAAAAATCAAGGGCGTAGAAAGGGCGGGTGTCCGAACCCTCCCTGGAATTTGTTGGATCCCACTAAAGGAGGGTACACATATATTTATAAAAAGTTAATACTCCCCTTAAAGATGCACCTTTTAGATCTTCCGATTGCAAAATTAGTTGTCCACATTTCAAATGCCTATATTTCCCCTACATTCAATATTGTATTAGAAAACAAAGGACATTCCTCGGTATAAGTGTGGTACAATAAAAGGAGCAAGCATTTTTTCTATCACTTGTGATATATTTTTTTCCAAGCACCGCGTCTTACTCTGCCCGTTCGAATTGTACGCTTATGTAGTAGTTAGAGCAGTCAGCAGAACTATGTGGGTGGACTGATGATGAAAAATTAGCAGTAGCCAAGTTACAGGTTTCAGGGGAAGCACAGGATTTTGCCTTGTCGCATAGTGAATGTAAGGAAGCTACAACTTATGAAGCCCTGAAACAAGAGCTTGTAAAGTGCTTCAAGAGGAAGAATACTACCACTACCAGGTATTACCGAGAACAGCTGACCCGAAGCAAGTTCCGTTTGGATGAAACTATAGAGCAATTCACGGATAGAATAAGAAAAATCAACGTCAATACGTATTATTTAGGGGAGAGTGAAAAGGGTAATGCCACAATAAAGTTTGAGGTGGACCAGAGAGCGTTAGATGCTTTTCTAGATGGCTTGTCTGGGGAATTAGGTAGACTGATATGGCTTTCAAAACCTAAATCTTTCCAAGACGCAATAGAATCCGCAGTGAATATAGTATAAGTGGACCGTCAGCCAGTTGAAGACAGACGAACTGAAAAACGCGTTTTTACGAACTACTCCGAGGTTAAATATCACAAATGTAGGAGATACGTTCATTTAGCTAAAATTTGTCCAATCAACAAATTAGTTTGTTTCCATATTTGGGCAAGGGACATATATCAAAATTTTGTAGGAAAAAGGTTTGAAGGGAAGAAATCTCCCCCCAAATGATCAAGAGATTGGGCCAAGCCACGACCCCCAGTCCTAAAAAAAATCTTCTCTGTAACTTCCGCTGACAGTGATGATTCTAGTGTATAAAAGCTTATAGTTCTTGCAAACTATGAGGGAAAACAATGCAGGTTGTTAGTCAATACAAGAATTCAATTTTCAGTAATGTGGCAAGAAGTAGTGGGAAATAGACATATTTTCAAACCTAAGTACGAAATTGCGAGCCTAGGAGGAAGAAGAATTTCAAATTTGGGAGAAAAATCTGTGACTATTAAGATAAACCACGATAGTTATGCATTAAATATAAAGGTTGTAAATGCCAGCTGTCATCGCTGTGAGGACATACTTGGATTAGATTTCTTGTTGAAAAACCAGGCGGCTATTAACGTAGAAAAATGGAAATTGAACCTTCATTATAAATATTATGATTTAGGAACAAGAGCCGAGATAGGGCCCCAACGAACTAATGCAGTTGTAAATATGAGATTAGCTACCTCATCCTGCACTGTGGAAATGGTTCCTGTTCTAGTACGTTTAATGCACACTGAAGAAATTCCCCTGGGCGCAAGAAAGATAATTCAAGCTTAAGTTAAACTCCCCGAAGTAATTTACTAAAAGTTACTTTTAGGTGAACTAGTTATACAAAGCGATATACACTGGAAGATAAACCCTGTTATGTGGCTAGAAGTGTTAGTGTTGCCATAAAGGCGGGGAACAAGGTCAGAGTTCCTATAAGTGTTGTCAACATGAGCCCTGTAGCTGTCCAAAAGCCACAAGGGGTGGTAATTGCTAGCGTTTGTTTGACGTATCTATAGTGAAAAATACTCATGTGAAAGTTGGTATGCCACGGACCTTGTTTTACCTCAGGGTAAGGGTCAAAATAAAATTGTTCTAGCTTGTGAGGTTAAGGAGACTACAACCCCTAAATTCGAAGCTGCACTGAATCAAAAACTAGATCATTTGTTAGAGGAAGATAAGAACATTTTGAAGCCTATTTTACGAGAGCTTAAGGATATCTTTAAGGAAAGAGATAGTTTACCTGCTACCCTATTATTACACCATCGAATACATACCGGAGATGTGAGGCTTGTATCTCAGAAACCATACAGAGTACCTTATCACCAAAGAGCCCTAGTTCAAGACGTGGTTGAGAACCAGTTAAAGGCCGGATTTATCAAACCCAGGGAAATACATGATCCATCATGGAGCTCTCCTATAGTGATTGTAAAGAAGAAGTCTACAACAGGACAAACAGAATTCCGATTTTGTGTTGACTATAGACGTTTAAATGCAGTAACTACTCCAGACCTCCATCATATACCTAATTTAGTGGAAACAATTGAAAACATGTTTAAATGTAAAGTATTTTCATGCCTGGACATGACCAGCGGCTACACACAGCTATGTGTTCATCCCGACAACCAAGCAAAAACGCCTTTCATAACTACAACAGGGGTGTACAAATGTGTTAGAATGCCCTTTGGTCTAAGAAATGCCCCGGCTATGTTCCAAAGATTGATGCATGGTATATTGTATGGTTTAAAACCTACTCATCCCCTGGTTTACCTAGATGACACAATAATATTTAGCAAGGACATGGTAGAACATACTAAAAGACTGCGGGCAGTTTTGAATCGGGTGCACCAGGTCAATTTATCCTTAAATATTGATTAATGCCACTTCGCGGCCTCTCAGATACATAACCTAGGTATTATATAAGTCATGAAGGACTAAAACGTGATCCTAAGTTAGTCGAAGCCGTCCGAAATTACCACATTCTGAAAAACGTCAAAGAACTTAAATTATGTTTAGGGTTGTCAAACTTTTATCGTAGGTTCATTGAAAACTATGCCAGGAAAGCGGAACCTTTAACTAAACTACTAAGTCAAAGTTCGAGTGGAACCCAGACTGCAGTGACGCTATGGAAGCTAATCTAGCTGAGGGATATGGTGTTATACACAATATTTTCATAAAGATTCTGACGTCAGACAAATATGTATTCACTACTGAACGGGATTTGCTCAGAACATTTTTCCATAATGATTATGAACAAGATTTTCAGGTCTAACTGCTAAACTTTCCTAAGAAAAACAAATTAAAATTGCCTGCAGTACCCTCCCTTATTTGTGGTGTCTCTGAAAATGTTATATGAGGGAAAAATATTATCCGTGAATCTAGGCATTATATTAGATTGACAAAACAAATAGTAAGTGATATCATGGCAGGTAAACATATTTGGAGGACCTTCAATATTTTTACTTTATGGGAAGATCCGTTCATCCAGCCATAAAGTTATCCATCTCACCTTAAAACATACTTGAGAAATATTATTTCTTAAATGTGATAAATCACGTGGCTCTATTACATACATATGTTTTGTACAAGATCATAATTTATTGTATTACATAAACAAATTTATTTATTATTGTAGTTAATGAAAGAAGTAACGTGTTTGGTGACGTCAATGTTCATTAATCAATATAAAATGAATAACACTCTTGTATGTAGGCCTATTCATAAACCAAGTTGGAGTGTATTGAATATCTTGAATTTATATTAATTTTCATCTGAGAGTGTTGAACTGAATATTTAAAAGGTAATATTAGATTCGTCTATATTTATGTTATATCAGTAGTGATTATAGAGAATGACAATAATAATACCCCCAGAAGTCTCATGCCTGAAGAAACATTTACCTTAAAGGATATACAATTCAGTTTTACAGGTAATACTGTACAAATACGAATAAAATCTTTAATATATTTAAATATGTAGCTATCATCCATATTGTTTACAGTCTGTCAAGAATACACTTATATTTAAAGTTGGCTATTAGCTTGTATATTGGTTTCAGAAACCACATTATATTGAAAGTTTGATACATATAATGAATAAAGTATCTTAAAACGTGATTACATTTGTTTGAATGATAAACTTTGTGTAGTTGCCATACGTTCAAACGATCACTTATGCCGGGATCACGATCAATTTAACGTAAAGGATATCCTTGTGTGTTAAATGGAAGCAATCACGATGCAGTTAACTTAAAGTTGAATTACAGTTAACTTAACGTAAGAGATGTCCTAGGAGGTCTTTTACTTTAAGTGAACGTTATTCGAAGGGTATCACGTGATATAGCCAGCCAATCATTATGCGAGTGACGTCAACAGGTTTAATTAGTAATTCATTTGTTGGTTTTAAGACCAAGGTCTACTCTTTAGCTTATGTTCTAGTGATCAGACATTGAAACAAAGTAATTAAACTAAAATAGAAAAGCTACATTTATAAAAAAAAAGTCTAGTAATAGATATTTATTATATCGATTGAAAACTGTAAACATTCACAGCTCATCACTTTACAAATAGTAAAAATCACAGATCATACTAGATAATGCAGATATTTGGCTCTAGTTGTTACGTTTAGTTACGTGATTCGTGATCACACATCTGTTTTCTTAGTTAAGTTAACGTTAAGTTGTTCATGATTCTAGCATAAGGTTATAGGCTTGGAGAAAGTATTATATTACCTGTTTAAAAAAAACATTGGTTCATATCTCGTCTATTGCTTTCAGAAACCATATTATGTTGAAAGTTCGATAACTATAATTAAATACGTTAGCTAAAAACTGTATTATATTAGTTTGAATGATATACTTTGTGTAGAAGCCTTACTTTCAAAAAATAATTTAGGTTATAGACTTGTAGAAAGTACGGTATCTACTAAACCCTGATCTTAGTAGGAATCCCAATCTGTAAGGATTTATTTCGTACCAGAATACTATCATATATTAGTATTTTGGTAGGATAGACGGCCATTTAGAACGGAAGTAGAAATTCCCTTCTGGAAGGTCTTTTTATCCTACCTAAACACTAATATAGGGTAGGATTCTGGTACGAGATAAATCTTCCAAACAATTTTCCTTAAAAAATCATAGTATATATTAGCCTCCATCAACTTAATTATAGAAAAAATGGGTGTGTATACTTATGTACTCACGTGAGAAGTTATACTTCTTTGGCATCATTAAATAAGATTTATTGTTGAGAATTAGATATTAGAAATTAATAATAAATATTTAAAATTGAAAATTAATAATTTAATAATATATATATAATTATTAAAAATAAAATTTAGAAAATAATAAATATATATGACATAATTTGTACTAAATATTATAAGACACTTAATTTTAAATATTTATTATTGATTATTTAATATTTTAAAAGTAAATGAATAAATTTAATAATAAATTCAAAAATTGAATTTAAGT
>CABFVZ010001786.1:139628-164599 GCA_902151445.1 Timema monikensis | reverse complement strand
GAGTTTGAGATAACGGCCGGCTATGAGTGACGTCACTGTAATCTTGGTCAGTAGCGCCGAGGCCTTGTGTAGTCTAGGGGGTGTTGGTCAAACACGGACAGAAATTGTTTGCCGGGGTGGTATGAAGGGGAATTAAAGAGAACATTATTTTCGATTTTCAATTATAGTATGGAGATATTTACTGCCTTAACTTTACACATATGTCCATTCTCATGTCATGGAGACTACAAGTTTACATTAAAACGGTGCAATCAAAATGGAACATTATTTAAAACTTTAATTTATCGTACAAATTAAGCTGTTTTTAGTGATAAGTATTTTAATATAATGGAGATAATTTTCACTAATGAAATAAAAAAATATTTATATTTTTTATCTAGAACATTAATTTAATATGACCTAATAGTTTGGAAAAAAGGTCTAAGGCGTTATTCTTACAGTAGACTAGACTGCTTATAACGGGAAGACTGGGGCTCGAGCCTTGATTGCGTGTACATTCTTTTTTCTTAAGAGGTTTTTCACTCTCCTTACACGTAAATGTGGGTACATTTACTCTATTATTTAACCTTACTCATGCCTGACACAATAACATAATTAGTATATATGCGTATAAACCATAAGGTTGGTAAGCTTCGATGATAATAATTTTTTTAAAGGTTAAAGCGCAGATTAAACTAAAATTTTAGAGAAAGTATAAAATAATGTTAGGATATACTGATTCATCGTAGTCAGACTTAGAACCTTCCCCATTACCTCTAAATGTGGAAATTTTATGTAAGATAATAGGTTGTGTTAATTCACCCAAAGAACACATAAAACTAATTAAAACTGCAAACGTATAAAACTGAATATAAAAACATTATACATTAAAATCCTTACTAAGCTATAAAAAAACACACAATATTTAAATGACAGGTGTTGTATGGTTCATTCTAATATAATAATTCAAAGATAATTAGTTTTAAGTGAGTTGTCAGCAATTTTCAGATCAATGCTGCCTCACCTTGAAAATATTGACTTAAAAAACTTCTAATAAATTTTAATATAAACGTAATTCCTTACATTTTTAAGTAAAAAATAAAGGATTTATTCCCCTGAAACATATTTTAAAGGTATTTCATTGATTGTTTCACAACTAATATTTAACAATCCATTGATTAATTATCACTTTTATATCTATATTATTTCAAAATTTAGATTGACAGATAATATATTGCACTCTTTAATAGGTACTTTATACAGTTATACTTAATTAACTGGTTTGTCTAAAAACTTATTGTGTATTTTATTTATTAATATATTCTGTATTACGCCTAAATAATTTGTTCATCTATTTTAGTTGTGCAACTTATCAAATTTATATATTTAAATATAGTCCTTTTAATAGATAAAATCATAATGTAGATATGTGCAAAAAGCTACGGGCAATCACCGAACATCACGACTCTCCTGGTTTATCTCAGATGGAATGATTGAGCGTCACTAACCGGTTCAAGTACTGAGTGCGCGCATTGCTCCAGATAAATGAGGTAACATATCGGGGCACATCTTAGGGTTATTCACTCTTAGATTATAAGGCATTATAAATTTAGTTTTATAAAAAATAAATAAAATATTTGGTAACATAATTTTAAACTTGGAAATTTTTAGTGTTATTCTATTTTTATTATTTTTTTTAAGGTAAAATGAAAAACATATAGATTCTATTAAGTAAATATTTAAAGTTTACTATCCAAAGTTTTGAGTAATCATTGAACTTTTATTTCGTTTTTAAATAAAGAAATGTGAAGAGTTCAAGTGATTCAATATTTTAACAAATTTACTACGAATAAAGTTTTAAATGAAGCTGTAAAACGTAAGTTTGAAATTAATTTTTTTCTAACATTTTCAGGATATCTGCCAATATTTAGTAAATTTATGGTAATAAGGATCTTATAAACAATGTATAAAAACTTTTTTTTTGTGGTCAAATTTTATAACATTTCTACTATTATATTAATTATTGTTATTTTATAGGTATCGCTACTATATATTAAAGGTGATAGATTTGTATCACATGACCTGATTCAGTGGCCGCATGGTCTAATGCGCTACTGTTTCAATAGAATAGACTGCCAATGACGGGGAGATCGAGGCTCAAATCTCTGCCAGTAGGTATGCCAATGACGGGGAGATTGAGGCTCAAATCTCTGCCAGAGGTATGCCAATGACGGGGAGATTGAGGCTCAAATCTCTGCCAGGGGTATTTTGGTTGGTTTTTCCAAAATATATTTCCATTCCCCTTCCACATAGATAAGGGTACGTTTCCCATAAATATAGCCTTCTTAATCCCTAAAACCATCATCGTAATTAGTAGGCCTATATAAGCGTATAGTCCGAAATAGTAGTAAGTCGTGGTGCTAAAATAATTATCACATGACCCACTTTGATGATCACATGGGTTAAGGCGTTATTCTCGCATTAGATTAGACTTACAATTATGGGAGGATCGAGGCTCGAATACCGGTCAGATATTCTTAGGGTGGCTCAATATAAAGGTCTTTACACTCTCTCTCCATAAAAATGCGGGTACACTTCCTCCAAATTCAGCCTGCCGCATCCTTAACACGTTAGCATAATTAGAACGTATGTGTATAGCCCAAACGGATAGTAAGACGTGAAGCCAGAGGGAAAAAAAATCCATGATGTGACGTATGGCTATATTAAAACTAGTTTTATTAATTGTTATAACTATAAGATACAATCCTTCTTAACAGAAAAAAGCTATATACACATTTTATATATTATATTAGATTATACCAGTGATACCACATATTAAAAATGTTTTTTTACTAAAGTACCTTACTACCCGTTCAGGCTATTTACACATTTAATTATGTCTGCACTTGTGTGAAGAAAGATCAGTGGCGTATTACCGAAAAATAACATTCACAATATACGAGTAACGCTGGGGAAGGTAATACGTTAAAATCAAAACACCTAATAACCAGATATTATCGTGGTTTTATAATACCGGTACGTATCTATATCTACGAACTTTTCAAATCATGTCCAATGAAAATATGATGAGCAGAAGCTGATAAAATTGCCATAAAATCAGGTTGTTTTAGCAGCCATCTTGAAACAAAATGGTGAACGCTAATTTGAATTATCCAATTTGTCAACTGGAAATCCATGTATAATGTCAGTACAGTAAGTATAGTGGTTTTTGCGTGAATAAATATCAGCTAAGCAAAAAGGACAAAACAGAAATGTCTTGTATCCGCCTTCTTGAAACAAAATGGTAAATGCAAATTTTAATAAGCCTATATATTGAAATGTGGTGCTGGAGAAGACTTGAGATCAGGTGGACATACAGACAGACTAATGAAGAAGTCCTAAGAAGAATGGGTGAGAAGAGAATCATTTTAGATGTGATTCATCGATACAATGCAAACTATATTGGACAAATCCTTAGCATAAACTGTCTTATGAATGACGTCATAGAAGGTTGAGGTTAAGGAAAGAGGAGCTTAGGAAGAAGGAGGATTCAAATATTTGATGATTGAAAGAAAGAATAAAATTCTGAGAGCTGAAGGAGGAGGCAGAGGTCAGGGAGCATTGGTGGTCTAAGTTCACTGACAAAAGGAATGGACCTGTCGTAAGACAGAACATTTAATAATAATAATAAGTTTACTGGACGTACATGTAAAGTGTCAGCACAAGCCGTTAGGTGAATTTTGCGTGAAAGAATAACAGCTAGCAAAAGGACAAAACAAAAGTGTTTTGTATCCACCATCTTGAAATAAAATGGCAGATGCTAATTTTAGCCAGCTTATATGTTAATCAGACGTTCAATTTATGTCCAGGGGAAATCTAGGCACGATTGTCTGGTGGTTATTTGCGTCAAAGAGTAACAGTCATCAACTCATTTTTTATGTATTAGTTAGGATTAAATCATTATTATTAATAATTAGCACACGTTGGCGCACGAATTAAGAAAACAGATTTTTCTTGCCGTGTTTGTTGGTGATGGGTAGATCGGGTGTTTGAGAACTTAATAGTTTCCACAGTCTTTCTTTACTTAAATGCAGCTGCGTTTCATCTGAATCCTACTTTTCTCATCTCTACCTAATTAGTGTGAATATTTGAATAGTTAAAATGATTAGGGTGTGAAACACAAAAAATGAAATAGCTTGAGTCCCTTGGCCCTGTCAAGTGCATGTCTAAAACCTATTTTGTGGGAAGGTTGGCGGGAGGCTAAAAGGCGTGGCTTCCCAACAGACCAAATGATCCTTCAGCGCCAAAATGAACAGATGTATTACGGAAAACGTAGATGGCGCTATCTACCGGACAGTTCTTAAGGAAAAATCATACATTTGGAAATATGAATTTTTTTTTCAAGAACGAGTGTGTATTTTTATAGTTATATTTCCAACACCTCTTCTAATAAAATGAATCAATGATTATTAGGTGTCAGATATTAATATTTTTTGTTATTAAGCCAGCAGTTTTATATTGGAAAATGTCAAAATTATAGAGGAGGTGTGTTTATAAAAAGTGTAACTTAATCAACATGCTTCTATTCTTGAACAAACCGTTTCTGAAAAGAAAATCGTAAAGCAATAAAAGTTAATGAAGATAACCGTTTGTTCTCATGGATCTACATTTCTACGTCAAATGAAAAGGTCCAATCACCTTAATAGAACATGAAATTAGAATAACTAATGTACAGTGAACCTCTTTGATTTATAAAAACAAACCCAGACTTGAAATTTTATAGTTACTGTACATNAACTAATGTACAGTGAACCTCTTTGATTTATAAAAACAAACCCAGACTTGAAATTTTATAGTTACTGTACATTCCTGCTGACACAATTTAATTTCTCATAGTCAAAAGAGAGCTACAAAATAATCCCCGCCTACATTAACGATACCGAAATTACTTGGGAAACAAATAAGTTATCCATTATATAACTCTCACCTAAATCCCTTTTTTAAACACACACTCACCCACAGAACCGCTGCAGAGTTTCAAACCATTTCCATTTCATGTTAAAATCGCATAAATTGAAATGTAAATTGAAATATCAAACATAAATTAGCCCAGGCCAAGATTATGCAGTTACGTTAGTGTTGTTACCCCTCACCCCCTCCCCCGTTCTCCCAAACCCCATGTTGAATTAAATATGTGTAATGCGTTGTTTGACACCACAATACTAACCACGTCCAATAAAACAAGAGGGTTGGAGTTGAGGGTAGGAGGTATATCTGGTCACGTGACAAACTAGCCGCAGATTTACAACAGAGCGGGTGGCGCGCAAGTGTTATGACTTATGAGGAATGTTTAGGGTGAAATGTTCTTCTTTTTTTTCCACTACATATTGCGGCTTTGGTATGGAGATGGTATGAATAAATATATTCGCTATAAATGGTATCAAAACAATTTAATGTTTGTTTTGATACTATTATTCGGAGTATTTAACGTGCACGCTATAAACCGTCTGGTGACCTGGTGGTCTAGGGGAAAGGTGTCAGACTTATTTGATGGGGGTCTGGGGTTCAATACACGGTTCCGGCACAGAGATTTATCTGATTGCCAAACCCTTCCTTCACGTCTGACAAGACGTGTATTAATCACAACTTGTGATGTCTGGAATACCAGGACTCCACCGTGGTTTGGATCCCACGTTAAAATGTAGGACCTCCATCCATTTCATCTCACAATCACCCTACCATTACACATTAGCGTAAGTGCGTATAAACCGAACGGGTAGTAATATGTGGTGATAATAATAATATAAACGAACCGACTATATCAGAATACAAATTTTAAATTAACTTAAACCTAGAACTGACACAACCACTAGAACCATGGCCGTCAATTTATCACTGTGAATGGGGGGAATCAAATCCTAGCTTATTGGTTGGACATACGACCAACTACACTAAGTTATATTTTCATAAGACAGATTAGGTAGCGTCAAATTGAAATATACATCTGATTAAATTTACGTTAATACTCTACTTATTTAAAATAAATAGTACGCTGCACCCCACGGACTTTTTTCCTTCTTTAATCTTAAAAAGGGAAACTGCCAAAAACTCGTAAAATATATGAAACGAAATAATATACAAGGATGCAAATACACTCTCCCAAAGATCATAGATGCTATAACACAAACTGTTAGAGAAATATTGAGAGAAGATAAACAGCTCTGTCCACCAAAATGCATAACAGTCAAGTATATTAATTTAAGTGTACTCAATAAAAAAATATATATATTTGGTAATAATTGATAGTAAGGTTATATCTTCTGGTTTATTATTTTTATTCCCTCCTCTCCTTATTTTAAATACGTTTTGTTTTTTCTTCTATGACAAAGACATGATTCGGTGATTTTTCACCATCTTCAAGTCTTATTTGTTTTAAAGATGATTGATTTTAATTCGTACTATTTGAAAGTTGATGAAATTTTACGGTTTCATATGGAATACATTTTAGTGAGATGATTAACAACCATTGTTGATCATCTCACTAAATATTATTCCATATAAAACCGTAAGATTCAATCATCTTTAATACAAATAAGACTTGAAGATGATAAAAAATCACCGAAATATGCCGTCATAGAAGAAAACCCAAAATGTAAATAAAATAGGGAAAATAGGGAATAAAAATAATAATCAAAACTATATTTTAACCTTACAATCAATTTTTATTACTCCTTACAAAATAAACATGAACATTATTAGAAATATTTGGTTATAGCTTATAAAATATTGGACATGTAAAAATGTTTAAAATACAAGATTATATCTTTAATAGTACTACAACCTTACAATTATAAGTTAATTCAAATCTCAAATAGTTGCAGTTATATGATAAAATTGGATATTTCTGCTTACTTAAAGTGCCCTTCAAGTCATTTTCACGAGGAATTGTTAGTTACAACTTTGTTTTTAATGTTAAACACTGTTTTGATATAGCATTTAATATAAATCGCTAGAGAGAATTCTGAGAAAATCTATCATTTCTCTATTTTCCCTTCAGTAAATTACCCTTAGGGTTTGGCGTGATAGTGAGTGAGCACGTGATTAAGTGATAGCTCTCGATAGCTGTTGACGAGGAGGCAAAGGTTCGATTCTTGGCTCAGTGAACTCAGGGTGGTTTTTGACAAGTATTTATTGTTGTGGTTTACTCATTCTCTCTCCACGCTAATGGTGATTCTTATTTGTAAAGGCCTACTCTGATTATAATATTAAAGTATTTTAACATATCAATTTTACGTATATATGCATATGTATATCAAGGTATGGTTTATGATCTTACCAATTAAATTAGACCGTTAGTAGCAAGTGTGCTAAGCCTATCGATAATAATAAAAATGTCAAATTGAGAAGTTTTCTAAGCACTCAATGAACCAACATACAATAATATTGCCTAGCGCCTTTAAACTAGACTGTACTGGGTCAAGAGCGCACGCTAGAAAAATAGAACGAGTTATATTTTATATTATAGTCGCTCCCATACTTGAACGCTCGTTCACCCAGTCCGGTCGTCCCCTTAATTTTAAGTCTATATATTTAATTCTAAAAACTATTCGTGAAAACCTTACGTGAACCCTATATACCAAGTCTTAGCCCAATCATTAAAACTGTTTAGGCTCTAGTCGGAGATACAGACAGACAGACAGATGGCAACCCAAAAAACAATTTTTCAGTTTCAGGTAATCAAGAATTCTCGAACATTATCAAAACCTGGAGTACAATTTTTCTTCACGATCACAATACTTCCATCCCCGAGGGGTCGGGAGAATATAAAAATCTATATATTTAGACCCTCCTCGGTGGCGTAGTTGGCTAACGCGCTTGTCGTGTTGAGCTCGACTTCTGAGGACGGGGAGATCGAGGTTCGAATCTCGTTCGGGTGAACTGGGGGTTGTTTTTCCTAAATGGTTTTCCACTCTCCCTCAACGCAAATGCGGGTTCACTTCCTTTAATTCGACCTTCCCAATTCCCAATCCATTAGCGTAATTAGTACTCAAAGCGTATAATCCGAACGGGTAGTAAGACGTGGTGCTAAATATTATTATTATTATATATTTAGCTGTCTTCGTAATAAAATATAATTGCTATATACTGGGTGACGTAAGCCCTGACATAATCATATTCCTCTGAGTGACGCTACTTTTCTATTCTCTTTACATTGGTCACAGCACCGCAGGGCTCTTTCTTTCGTATCCTACTCCATGCTACGTTTATTATTTTGTTCCTATATTTATACAACCCGCTCTAATATCACTTATTTCAACTGAAACAGCCGAGTACTATATATTCATTGAACATTAAACTCGAAGCCCGTATGTAGACAATATGCAGCATAAGCAGAAACCCTATCAGACAATGCACAGTGTTCTCCGCGCCCTTAGAGTGTGTAGCAAGGATATGAAAAGAAGGATGAGGGTGCGTGTGTATGAGGGGGTAAATATATTGTGTAAATAAGAACTCTCTCCCCCTGGCGTTTCCCCCTTCCCGTTCTAACGATGACAATGACGCACTGACGATAGTGACTACGTGATAGAAAATGAACACCGTGATTTAACGAACTCAGCGAGACAATGGTTTCATCTTCTAGTCTTTCCTTCTATTCTTATGCTCTGCCTTCCTTCCTCGACTTCCTTCCTTATCTGTACTAAGAAACGGAAATTGATAGACAGAGAGAGGGGTGTGGTAATTCTCGTTTAAAGAGAATGTTGCCATTGTAATATCACAAGATGGCGACGTGGAAGGAATATGTAACTATCAGTGTGGAGGAATTTTTTTTAAGGGTACTTTGCATTTTCTAAAATATCATTATTTTCCCTTTATGATTAATCATAGATATTCTCAAATATATTTCCTATGTTAGAATGTCACACATCACAAAAAGATAAGACATTGAATAAATAACAACTTTGACATTGTAAGAAAATAAATAATGTTTAGTAGAGATATAAATTATTTACAATTTTAAAGTTGCTATTTCAAAAATTTATCCTTATCAAATGTGAAAGAATCAACCATCTTCTGATAAATCAGATATTGTTTCAACCACATTTTAGTACTAATTTAGTTATATAAGTTTGGGTATATGTATTGCGGGTGTAGACTGCACCACTCGTAGCCCTGTTTGTGGAAAGATTAGCCAGTACCTACCAATGTACCGCAACTTTGTCCAGGGTACTCCCTAAGGTACTAATCCTACATCTTTTCTGTGGAGGCTCTTTCCATGTCCCAATGAGATGAGGTGATGGTGATAGTGAGTATGAGGGTGATAGTGAGTACGATAGTGATAGTGAGTATGAGGGTGATGGTGAGTATGAGGGTGATAGTGAGTATGAGGGTGATAGTGAGTGTGAGGAGGTTAGTGAGAATGAAGGTTGGAACCAGCAGACAAATTTAAACCTAACTTAAGCCTTACCAAACAAACCCCTTCAACCGTTGGGTATTTCTTACCGAAAGGGGAAATTACCCCAAGCTACCAGGCGGGAATTAAACCCAGGATCTTAGGGCTTGTAGCCAGATGTACTGACCACTACACTACGGGTCTGATTACTAAATCTGGCTATACGGATACACTAATTACGCTAGTGGAATAAGCAATGAAAAGGGTATAGCTGTAGGAAAACATTCCCCTTTTTTGTGTGGGGGAAGAATAAAAAATAATTTAGTAAAAACTACCTTCAGTTGACCCAATCAAGATTCAAACCCCGATGTCATCATATTTGACTATCAAGTCAAATACTTTAGTGATGCGTGACTCACCGATATGGGGAAATCAGTATTTAATTATTATGTCCTATAACAAGTTTGACAACATTTTTTTAAAATCGAAAAGTAATATTCATGGGCGTGTGGATTAAGGTATCAGTATAGTCTTGTTTGGTTTGATGGTGACATGGAGGACGGGGCTCAAAGTATAGCCTGGAATAATAAGGATTTCCTTTCATAAATGGTTTCACACTTCCCCTCTATTGAAATGAGTGTACACATCATGCAAATTATACCTTTCTTATTAGAGTAAATATCCGTATTTACTGAAAGAGTGGTAAGACACTGCAAACCTTTGTTTTTAGAAAATTGTTTAGTATTTTGATAAAAATTCCTGATTCAAGTTCTTATCTTGCCTCACCTAAAAAATGTCTCTAGTTTTTGTTTACTTGGTTTCAAAAATCCTGAAAATTGTGACTTTGGTCAAATTCAGAGGTTACCAAACTTTGGGTCAGCAGTCAGTTTCTGTTGGGTAAGTTTTTAAATTAAGAAAATTTGGTAATCACTTGAAAATAGAAAACTTTGAACAAATAGGAAAGTGAAAAAAGAAAAAGAAATACCAAAGGAAAATAAAATTAAATAAATTGTACGGAACTCCGCATGGACTTTCTCACTCCATTCTATAAAATGTAGTTATTTAATTGAAACTTATAATATATGTGAAACTAAATAATATACATTGGCAAACCCAAGAAAGAAATCTGATATAATTACGTAAAACATTTTTGACTCCAGGTTTTAAATTTTATAATTTTATTTTCAAAGAATTAAAGTCATCATTAGTACATTTGGACCAATTAAAAAAATATCAATATCGGGTAAACAAGGGTCAACACTTCGTATTAAAATTTCGGCTTACAGTGAATATTTTCGAAATTTTACTAGGGTTATCACATCTTCAGTTCCTCGCATTGACATTAAATTCCTTATTTATAAATTTTTACCATATAAAAAAGTAAATATTGACTATCGAGTTAAAATGATAGAGATAGATCATTGCTTTTCAATCATTTCCCCTAAGAGGTTAAAAGAAATTGATCATCAACTATTGAGAGACTTACTTACTCACTCAATAGTATTAGTATTTATAGTGTTAAAACTTAAGTAGTATCTCTATAAACCAAAATATCACAAAATTGCCTAAATATATTTGCCATTATCTCAGAAACTATTTGTTTTATAAAAATATATTTTAGATAAATTTGTTTATTATAAATAGACCTACATATTTGCCACTATAAGTAATTTCATATTTCAAAGGGTTACGAAGATATGATACAAAAAATAATAGGATTTACGCATCAGTGTGGAACCCTTAAAGTCATTTTGACAAAAATTGAGAATAGTCCTTTTGTTTGTAATATTGATCAATGCTTAGAAATGAATTTTAATCAAAAACATTTGAGCCAATATTGATAAAATAGATTTGATCTCTTTTCACCCCTAAGGAAACTACCCTTAATTTAAGGGCTAGATACCCAATTACAAAAACCCTCGGGGCATTCCTATGAAAACCCTAGGTACCAAGTTTTAGCCTGATCGGTAAAATAGTTTAGGCTGTACTCCAAAGTCAGACAGACGGAGGGACAGAAGGACAGACAGATATAAAAACGGCATTGCAAAAAACACTTTTGGTTTTCTTTCAGAGGGTCATGAAATGTCAACCTTTATCAAAATATCGAGTTCTATTTTTAACGATCCCAATAATTTCTCTACCTTAAAAGTAACGATAAAATTAAAATTAATCCCATAATATACGGCTAAGTGAATTTAGTTTCAAATTGATTTCTGTGACGTAGACGTCAATGATATCTTCAACAGGAACCAGAAATAAGTGCACCCATTCGCACTAGCTTCATGATGAGAAATTGATAAAATATGTTTTTTAATTATATTCTAAAATACATTTAAAAATAACGGAAATCAAGAGGTAACTGAATTAACCCCAAAACTCAACATAGCCATTAGAGCTAAATGGGTCGCAAAATTTGTTGCTCTAAGAATTTATTCTCATTATAAAAAGTTTAAGAACCACTGACATAGACAATAAAGCAATTTGAATTTAATGCCCCGGTATGCATAAGTATACCAATGATGACAGAATATATAATGGATTGTTACAACTCCCCCTTTCACCCATAAAAATATTAATAATATTATTTTAATTAGGTGTTCTGTCCATTCCTTTTGTCAGTGAACTCAAGACCTCCAATGTACCCTTTTCTCTGCCACCTCCTTCATTTACCAGCATTTGGTTCTTTTCTTCACTTCATCCAATATTGAATCTTCCTTCTTCCTAAGCTTTTTTTTACCTCAAACTTAACGTCTATGACGTCGGGCAGACAGAGAGTTCCTCCTAAAGTTGTATCCGATTCAGATTGCTTTGTACCGAATAATCACTTCCAAAATGTTTCTCTTCTGACCTATTCTTCTGAGGACTTCATGAGTCACCCTGTATTTTCATAAGATTTTCTCAAGTATTCTCCAGCACCACATTTCAAAGCCATTCAAGTATTTATCTTCCTTTTTCAGAAGAGTCCAGGTTTCTGTTCCATACAGAGCGATGCTCCAAATGTAGCATTTCATCAGCTTTTTCCTCAGGTACAAACTCAACTCAGCTTCCTTGGCCTTTATAATATATTAAATTCAATTGCATGGACAGTAATGAAATAGCGTCTTTTTGCTACACTAAGAAAATAATAAATATATCATGGTCAGCTAGCTAAGAATAATAAAAATAGTAAATGGTACAGAACTCCACACATAATTTCTCACACCAGTGTTTAAAATTGGAGATATTTGTTCAAAACTCGTAATATGTGTGAAACGAAATAATATACATTACCATATCCAAGCCAAAATTGCGTTATACTTATGTTAAATTTTTTTGACTTCCGGATTTAAATTTTGTTATTTTCTTTTTTTTAAATTAATGTCCTCACTAGTATATTTGGATCTAAAATACAAAAGATCGACATTGGGTCCACAAGTGTCAATACTTCCTATCAAAATTTTGGCTTCCTGTTAAAATTTTCGAAATTTTCTTATGAGTTGAACATCTTATGTTTATCAGATTTTTTATTAAATTCCTCATTTATAAATTTATTTTTACCAATAAAAAACCTTAAATATTGACTATCGAGCTTAACATGGGAGAGATGAATCATTTCTACACAAACATTTCCCCTAGGAGGTTACAGGAAAAAAGAACATTAACTTTTTTAGAGACTTACTTATCTACTTACTCTATGGAATTATATAATTTTATTGCGTTTAGACTTAATGTCTCTGTACAGTTTACTAAGGCTCACAAAATTGTATCGATATCTCCAAAACTATTAGTTCTATAAAAATATCTTTCATTTAATTTTTTTTTTTAAACTTTCAATAGTACTACAATTTTGCAAGGTGACCTGGTGGTCTAGGGGTAAGGTGTCAGACCTTTGTGCTGGCGGGCGGGGTTCAATCCCAGGTCCCGGCACAGATTTATCTGATTACCAAAACCTTCCTTCACCTCTGACAAGACATCTTGGGAATGTGGGGAATGCCAGGTCTCCACCGTGGTTCGGATTCCACGTTAAGCTGTAGGTCCTCCATTTCAACTCACAATCACCCTACCATTACACATTAGCGTAAGTGCGTATAACCCGAACGGGTAGTAAGACGCGGTGCTAATAATAATAATACAATTTTGCAATTATAAGCTATTTATTATCACAAATAGTTGCCGAGAAAATTTGCTCTTCTGTAAAGTACCCTAAAAATAATTTTTATAGTAGAATGAAAATATTAATTAAATTTATAATCTTAATCAACACGTATTTAAATTTTATTCAAAATCATTATAGCTGATTTTGAGAAAATCTTTTTTTTTTCTCTTTTCGGTCTTTATTAAAATACACTTAATTTTAGGGTTAAACAGCCACATAGGTAGATGCCATTGCAAATAGCTCTTTTTAGGGTTTGGGGGTTCATGAAAGGTCAACATCCATCAACATCTCAGGTTAGATTTTTTTTGAAGGTCGCAATACTTTATATTAAGTGTTCGGAAAGTTAAAAAATATAAATAGTTCTGTTTAGCTTTAAAATTATTGGTTTTATAAAAATATGTTTCAGATAATATATTTGTATTATAACTATACCTATATATTTGCAATAATTAATAGTTTCAGATCTCAAATAGTTTCGAAGATATGATAAAAAATTAGATTACACCCATCAAATCGGAACCCTTGAAGTCATTTTGGCGAAAAATTAAGAGTATTCATATCGATTATTTCATCAAAATATTGAGTTCAAATTTTTTGACGACCACAATACCTTCTATACCTGTTAGACAACGAGAAAGTAAAAAGTTAAAGTTACTTTTCAAAACTAATGTTTCCAACAAGTGAATTATTTTGGCCCGATTCAAACAATTATTAAAGTCGGCTAGCTACAATTTATTCAAAGCTATTGTTCAATGTCACATTGTATAATTTTACAATACAATATAAAATTCACTAATATACATATTTAATTATTCTCTGGCATTAAGAACGCAAAGTTAATTATCACATTTACAAAAATATGCCACCTATACCTAACTTGTGTTAGTCATATCCAGTCCACCTCATTACACCATATATTTATCTATAGATACCTTTATCCAGTCCATCTAATTACATACTATCTCTTCCAGGTCCTTTCTAGTGCTATCCTCCCATCTGAATCTATATCTTCCCAATGGTATCGTCCCATATGTGTTGCCACAGTTCTACAATATCCCATTCACGCTGCATTTCCTACCTAACGTAATCAATGCAACGTGATTATCCTATCCACTCCCCAGTATCCTAATCCCTTTTTCTACCAAATATCTTTCAAAACAACTTGTTTTCGAACACCCTAAAATAATATCATCTTGTAAGGTAAGAGACTATTGTATATTAAAACGTGTCTCTTTTATTCTCCTCTTTCTTATTTCCTTTTTCACTTTCAATTTCCGATTTGAATACTCAGTGCATGAACTTTTTATCAACTAAAACCAACTTTTATTGACTTAAATAAATAAAATAATTGTCACTTAGGTTGTTTATACATGGTTGAGGCACAAAATGAAGGTAACCAGTAGAGAAGATAGATAATGATGTAGAACGTGGAGAGGCGGTGTTGATTGTCCAGGAGACAAAATAAAGGGAAGAAAAATGTATCATTTGTGCATTGCAGATGAAAAAAGATGGATATAGGAAATGAACGACGAAAAAAAACACCACAGATGTATGAAAAGAGGAATCCCGGACGACACACAAATGTAGAATGATGGCCATTATGTAATAAAATAGCGAAAAAGTAGAGCTATAAAGATAATATATGCAGACATAAAATGATACATTTAGGTTGTTAAATTATTTATTATTGAAATTACTGCTCTTTATTATGTTGGTTGAGGGTTTTTGAGTTTTATTAGATGTGCATTAGGAGGAGAATGGATATAGAAATTAGAGAATTATAGCTAGATCAATACTGACAAGCCAAGGACCAGACCGGCCACGCGTAGAGATTGTAAGCAATAATACCTTTACCAAGTGTGACTACAGAACGAGCTGAATCATACATAAAGATGGAAAAAACAATACTTTAAACAAGATTAACTAATTAAGAATGAGATGGATCATACTTAAAGATAGAAAAATACAATACTTTGAGCAAGATTAACTCGTTAAGAATGAGATGAATCATACATAAAGATATAAAGAAACAATTCTTTGAGCAAGATTAACTCGTTAAGAATGAGATGAATCATACATAAAGATAGAAAGAAACAATACTTTAAACAATATTAACTAATTAAGAATTAAGGGGATCATACTTAAAGATAGAAATAAACAATACTTTGAACAAGATTAACTAATTAAGAACGAGATAAATCATACATAAAGATAGAAAGAAACAATACTTTGTTAAGAACTAGGTGGAGCATGCCAAAATATTGAAACAAACAATATTTTGAACTAGATTAACTAACTAGGAACGGGGTGGATCATGCATAGCGATGGTAAGAAACAATAACTGGACTATGACTAACTACTCAGGGATGAGATGGAAATTCCATAGATATAGTAAACAAATATACTTGCCCATTGCCCAATACGGTAGTAACCAGTGAGTATAAGTTCGTGGCAGTTTGATCTATATGGTTTATCTAACCTGTCAAATCCGTATCTTAAAATGTTATTTATATTATTTGTCAAATATTCATTCATATATTTACAATATTGTATTAATTGTTGATTGTGTTGAAAAAACTGAGCCATAAGAAACTAGTTTGTATTATTTATGATAGCTATACAAACCTTTATTAATCTATTTAAACTTTTTTTAAATTTAATTTTAGGTATCTAACGTGCACTTATCTAGCAAAAAATTAATAACATCGGTAGAGGACGAATAATTTTTACCTCGAAACTACAGTGACGGGAGAGCAAAGCTGTTCAAGCATTCGTGTACAACATGTTGCATAGGAGATAGGCGTGTGGCACAACACACCTTGACATATTGGAACACCGCAGCAGAAAAAAACAACACAATTAATAGTAAACAACACACCAGTCCATCTAAAATTGTGAATACGTTCTGAGAATCATCATTAACGGTCCTACATCACAGAAAGTGCTTGTCATTATTGCAATATGTGCAATGCCACGCCCCTAGCTCCTATGCAACTTGTTGTACACACATGCTTGACAGCTTTGTTCTACAGACACTGTACGTTGACACTTTGAAAACAATTTAATGGTATTAGCATATTTTCTGGATGTAAGTGTTTAGGGATTTTGTATTATCTTTGGTTCAAAGAAGCTATATGTGCAATTTGGGCTGAGTTTACGAACATCCCGTTAATAAAACTTCATTGAATGAATTGTACTACCAATTACGGGAAGATTGGGGTTAGAATCTCAGTCGGGTGAACTGGTCGTGGTTTTTACTAAATGGTTTTCCACTCTCCCTCCACTTAAATGATTGTTCACTTCCTCTATATTAAACCTTCCTAATTAATTAGGTTAATTAGTGCTTAAGCGTATGACCCGAACGGGTAGTAAGACGGGATGCTAAAATAAATAAAATAATTTATACAAAGTCATAATATAATATAGTATACACAGATATGGAAATTTCATTATTTTTATTATTGTGTTTCATGTTCATAAACCAAATCTCATAAATATATACTTTTGTGTGAATATAAAACTAATATTAGATATTATATATATATATATTCATATTTCTTTGATAAGATGAATATCCCATAAACTGATTAAATTTGTCAATTTAAAGAAAATACAATATGATTCAATAAGACAAAATATTTATTTTCTGAATTAAACAAATTACATAGTTTTCAGAAGTTGCAATATAGGTGTTAATATTTAAAAATAACGAAATAATGTTTTGGAGAAATTAAAATGTTATTAGTCCCTGTCCTTTCTTAATTTTTAAAATGTTTCATAGACGGCTGTGATAGCCAGACGATAATAATAGGATTTGGTTTTATATCGCCACTAAAATGTCATTGTGAAAAGAGATGAAAAAAAATGTGATGAGTTTGGTTTACCCTTAAAAACTGCAAATATTCCACATTTCTTGAAATATATAGCCTCCAGTTAAGAACTAGACTATTAGCTCACAGTGGATGTACGAGTACTTATAGTCTACGTTTTATGTTTTATGTCACTTTAAAATAAGTTTTGCTGAGAACATCACAGATTTTGTCCTATACTTTTTATGACGCCAAAAGAAGAAAAAAACCCTAAAAAACAGTCTCCAAGTCTTCTTTCTCATAACAGTGGTAAAAAGGTCTTACCATATTAAGCTTTATATAAATATAAAATAAAATAAATTTAATAATAAAAATGCAAAGATTGGATGATAAATATTAGAAATGTAATAGAGAGTTAAACCTTTCTTATTTTCTTGAAGGTGAATTCAAAGTTCGAGCTGCTATTAAATTTAAATACCTCTTTTTTCTATTAGCCTCTACGTGTTTATTAAATTATTTGGGATCCAATTTTTTTTTTCAGTTTTCTATTAGGCGATTAGTTGCTAACACTAACGCTCGAAGATGCCGCAACACTAGTGATAGGCTATGGCTAAACTACGGTGCAAACACGATGAAAGTTCATCCTCTATTTGAAAATATGACAAATGCTTGGAAATAAGTGATTGCTCACAACTTTTCCTTAAAACTTTCTTGAATATCATATTCAACCCTTGTCAGGTGATTTTTATATTTATTTTTAGCACCATGTCTACCTGTTCAGGCTATATGCATGTGTACTATGTTAATGAGTTAAAGATGAGGAATGCTGAATCTAGAGGACCATATTGGTGTGAAGGTAGAGCGGAATACAATTTAGGAAAAACCACCCTCATCGGGAATCAAACCCTGATTTCCCTATCATTAGCCCTTTTGTCCAGTGGTTTCTAAAGTTTTCTTCATGGAGCCCTTGGGCTCTACCATAGTTATCTCAGACTCCCTGAGACAATTTTAGAACATTATTTCTTGGTTTTTTACAATGTAAAATAGAAACAGCAATTAGAATTGCCAACTTTTTCGAATCTGAGTAAAGGACATTTGCCAAAGTTGTAGACAGAACATGTGATGCTTTTAGTTTGTTTCTATCCTTTTAAATATTTGTAAAATTTAACTGTCGTTTTGAATGTTCATAATACTAGGGTAAAACTTTTTTTATGACTCCATTATGTAATTTGTATCTTATAAGTGCACCTTTGGTTTAACATTTTGGTAAAACTGGTCTAGTCTATTGCGAGAGTAATGCCTTAGACCATGCGGCCACCAAAGCAGGCAATATTAAGTTACATTCAAACAATATCATCATGGGTAAGAATAAAACAAATATAAATTCATTAATTGAAGCGTGACGTATAAAGTTATAAAACAAAAAATTAATAAAATTGTTTATTTCTATCAGTTAGGGATAATATATTTTATGTACAAACTAATTATATCGTTTCACGTCAGATATTTACACGTGCATGAGTTGAATGTAGATTGTTAAATAAACAAAATCATCAAAGACTAGTTTGTGTTATTTACTCGAACTATAGTTAACAAGTCACCAGACAGTGAGGATTAAGGCTAGAGGATATTAATTAATTATCTCTTAGTCAATAGTGCAACACTACAACAATGCTCTTGTACACGGATGCTGTTTATTTAAATGCCAATACACTAGCGCCAACGCAAAGTACAGAAGTTTTAACTATAAGGTATTTAAATTAGAAACGTTTCATCTACTGTATCATTAGTGCAGGATTGAAAACTCACAGATTGTTAGCGAGTCAGAGACGGCCATAGAGAGAAATAGATAGATACGCCAAATAAGATAAACATTAGAATGCCTTGTGACGCACGAGTAAGGATGGGATGGTTCACAAAGGAACGCGAAACAGAGAGGAGGTGGAAAAGAGAAGGGAAAAAGGGTGTGAGAGAAAGGAATGCATGAGTGAACCACGGCCTGATTAGAACCAACACGTCGTCCGAACACAATGGTAGCGACGACGTCGTCATTCAAGATGAATATCGAGGGTTTGGGCGACATATTTTACGAGAGAAGAGAAATTTAATGGTGGTATGGGCAGTGTTTTGGGGGGAGATGAAAATACCCCATTTTTTTTATAAAATGCCATTTTATTTACTTTAAGAGAAGATCTTCAGTAAATTTACGGGGCTGTGTTGGTAATAAAATTACTTCTATGTTGTAAGAACACTGTTTATATCCCAGATATGGCTTAAAATGTATTATTTATTGTCCCTAATATCAAAATATGACTTTTTTTTTATCAGCATGTTTGTTTTAACAAGATCTATTAAGGCCCTTAATAGTCTAAAAGAAATTGTTATATGCCAGAAACCCAATAGGCTTATAATATTACTGCGTGGAGCTGTCCATCATTAGGAGAACAAGCAGGTGAGTGGGAAAATACAAACAACAATAAAATTTGTACCATGACCCCTCATATTAAATGATTTCAATTGATTGTCAAATAATCTTTCTATGCTCCTATACCAGCTACCTTTTTATTTACCAGGCTTTTAGTCAGGGGTTCGCAACAGGAAGATTTTGGCAGAAATTTTCAGTGGATGACCTAAGAAAATATACAAATAATATATCATACGATTTCAAATAATATTTGAGTTTATCTAAATAAAACCTTGAATTTAAGGATGGATTATTTTAAGAAATAACTATAAGATAGTATAGACATAATAAAAGCAAGAGTTGAGTGGAGATCATAGGATCATTGATGAGTCTATTGGGACCCAAAAATATTGACAAATCCTGATATAAATAGTTTACAAAAGTATACTAATCTTAGACTTTAAAAATTTAGGTGACATTCCTCTGGCCTGGTGTGTCAATGCTCCACCTTGAAGTTAGGCCAGACTGACAAGCGTGCGAGCACGTGATTAGATGATAGCTCTCGATAGTTATCGACGAGGAGTCAAAGTTTCAAATCTTGGCTCAGTGAACTGAGGGTGGTTTTTGACAAGTGTTTTAGTGTTGTGGGCTTACCATCCTCTCTCCACGATAATGGTGATTATTATTTGTAAAGGTCTACTTTGTTTGTAATATTGAAATATTTTAACAACTCAGTTTTACACACACACACACACACACACACACACACACACACACACACACACACATATATATATATATGTGTGTGTGTTAATTACTTTTTTAACACTTTGGTTTGTTTGTTGTCAGCCTTGTGGCTTACTTCCCGTTCGGGATTCCTGATTTTATATATATATATATATATATAATGACTTTTCTTTATTTTCTCTTGTCCTCTTCAAGTGTGAAAAAGATCAATGATTGATTATAATTTTTTCATGCAAATGGTGATCTCGTAACATTGGCACATGTGCTACTGTTAGGAGGCAATGACGTGAAGCATATACATAGAAAAAACAATTGGTTGGATTTGGACGCTACTGCGATTCGGGCCAGTCTTTATTCTTCTTTTATCGCATATATTTTTGCTCTGAATGTCTCATCCCACCTGTTCCGAGCGAGAGAGATTCTATTGTAACCCCTTTCTGTTAAACAACCCTTCACAGAACTGCTTTGAAAAGTTGAGAGCTATTATGTCGGGATCACGTAACGCTGACTTAATGTTCATGTAACGTGGTGTAAAGGTTATCCTCATATTTTTAAAAGGAAGCCATCACAATGCAGTTAACTTAACTTAAGAGTTGTCCAGGCGAAAGTTTTTACCTTAGGTGAACGTTAAGTGAAGGCTGTTACGTGTTATAGCAAGCCAATCATGTTGCGAGGAACAGCTATGCAGTACTGCATTTGTTTATTTATGGCTTGCAGACCACTTTTTGGCTACAGTTATTTTGTCCGCACATTATGAAAACTAAAACAATGTTGACTCTTCTTACTCTTTATTTTGTATATTAGTAAACTTCTATTGCAAGTGCTTGCAGCTTAATTAGCCTTAAGCGATTGGATTTAACTAAGTGATTAATTGGTTTTAAAACTGTCCAAATCCGTTTTTGTTTTGATAGAGCTGTTAAGTTACGTTACGCGAATCCTGATCACACACTAGTGTCTTTACGTTAAGTGAACGTTACGTTACGTGAACGATAAGTTGATCGTGATCCCGGTATAATGTAAAAATAAAGTATATTCACTATAAACACGTTTATCTGAATTGTGACTAACAGAAATTGTATTTGGAACTCACCTTTGACAACAATAAACTGTATTAATATTAACTGAAAAGCTCCGATTACACTCATATCTTGCAAAATATACTACTATAGTGTTACAGTTGTTAAAAAAAAGTTAAATCGATTGGGCTTGAAAGCGATCATCAAATCTCAAACAAACCAATATTTTGGATTTTTTAAAACAGGTTGTAACAAAAAAATTTTTTATTCCTCATACTATATCATATTATGTGCTATTTTCACAATATTTTGTATCCCCAAAGGAGAAAAATTCCCATAGTTACGGATTGTCCCTAATTTAGATTAGTACCCGATTTGTACTGGATCTCATAAAATTCAGATAAAGTTATTTATAATGTCTCCTTCGTATACTTACCCTGTAAGTTAGCAAGCTGACCATGTATTATTCCACAATGGTAAAACTTATTCAAGTTGAACGGATTGTAGTTCATATTTATGGTAATAAACACTAATGTGTAGCTGATGCAAACTCATTTATTCAAAGCTAAATCAACTGATCATAAAATCAACTTTACTAACCAAATGCCTCACACTTAATGTAAGCACTGAACCGCAGAGTCAGGTGAACTAAACGTTTCTTGTTCGACTCCTCTCAAATACAAATGCATTTTATGGTCTATAGTTTATGTGTTGAGTTAGTGCTAGAATTGGGACTATACAGTCTAATTTTCATATGAAATACCTTTTAGAAAATATAAACATAGCTTTTTGCGGTCAACATTAATAACATTATATTTATTATTAGTGCTATTTTATTGGTAATTGATATTATATATAAAAAGTGACAGTTCCTTTTATCACTTCATCTTTCTTCCTGTTCAGATTATACGCCTATATAACTACTATAATCGGATATAGATGAGGAAGGAAGCATTTTATAGGAATATACCCGCATTTGCGTGGAAGGAAATGATTTCTTAGTTCTTCCAGTTTACCTTTACAGGCATTGAATAAATAAGTAAACATTAAACATGACAACAGTCTATAGTAGAAAACTACTTTTATTTGTTGCGAACTATCAGTGTAGTTACAATAATGGGGTAGGGATTCTTAACATAAAATTTAGAGGGGGTGTCTTTAATTTTAGTGAAGGACTAGAGGGAAATTGTTTTGGAATGAAAAAGAAAACCTCATATCCAGAAGGGATTCGAACCCCAACCTCCAAATATCCAGCATTGAGGGCAATAAATGGTTACTCTAGATAGTACGCGTGCCGCCAGAGGTACGTGCAAGGAAGTTTGAAGGTACGCGAAACTAAAATATTCGAATAATGGCGGAAAGAGCTACATTTGCCAGCAGTGTAAGACAAAAGATCAGTCATGAAATTAACTCAACACTATGACGAGGGAAGGTTCAAGTTTTCTTCTATATTTTAACTTGAGAAAATTTTCATTTTCAAACACAAAATAGTTTATAATTATTCATAAATAAATTAAATGTGTTAGTTTTTATTGTAACTTTTGCTTTTGAATGTAAAAATATATTCCATTATTCCATTGTTTTTTAATCTCATTAATACATAATTTATTTTCAGTCGCAACAAATAAATTATAAATTATTACTGTAGTAATTAAATATTTTGCTAAGATTAAGAGCACAATTTATGCAAATTAACTGCCAAGGAATACGCAAGCGAAAAAAGGTCGGGAACCGCCCTCATAACTCATAAACCATTAACCTTTTACAACCCTGAATGTAACTCATTATCTGTTTATAGAAATTTATATGAATCATAACTGCCATATATATAAGTATTTAACGTGCACTTTCTAAGCTGACTGATTAATCAGCACACGAGAATTTCTATGAGCTAGAGCGAAAGAGGTTACCAATTTTGGCGGGAAGGGTATTTTCACATACCTTCCAGGATTATTTTACATGCCACAGTCGATATAGGACCGACGGCTTTACTTCCCCTCCGAAGGAAGTTGTGCTACGCACTTTATCGCATAAGTAAAATTCGTTGACCTCGGCTGGGTTTGAACCTACGAACAACGGATTCTGAGGCGAACACTTTATCCCAAGAACACCGAGGCCTACAAATGTCCTCACAAAGGAAAAAAAAGTTCGAAGAAATTCTAAGAATCACTTACGTAAAAAAATGTGTTTAGTGTGTATTATGTATATTAATTAGAAAATGTATTCCATATATCCTAACAATTTATTTATTACATTATACATTAGGCAAATTATAACTAAAAGTCCCCATATACAGTTTTACAAGCTTCAAAATTGTACTACACTGACTTCTAAAAATTAACATTACAGTGCAAAATATGTGAATCATTAAATAGCTACTAAATGTTCATTAGCACTAAAAAGATAAATATTCATATTATTACAAAATGTAATACAAATATAATTAGTTAAACCTAAGGGTACTTTATTCCTCTTGACACTAGGCAACGAAAACGGAATTAACGTTTTATCTTTAACATCCAGGAAGTGAAACCAAGACACCGTGACCACTTAATACATATGGCATGTTAAGGGGACATTAGGGTTGGTTTACTTATGCACATATACATTTAAAGGAATTTCACTTGCACTTACTTCGAGAAATAATTAAAAAAAACTGGACCCATTACGCCCGACTGAGAATAAAACCTTCACTGTGGGGTTTCCCATCCTCTTTCCACGCTAGTAATTATTTTATTTTCCTGGCCTATTCTTCTCATGTCTTCCCCTTGAATTAAATCGTTACTAACTTTTGTGTTAAATATTTAACTAAAAAAACCACACATGATGGGTTAAATATCGAATTTACTAGCTTATATCTGTTAATAACGTTTATAGCCGCATATAAATATATTATTTAAATTGGAAAAGACACGTGTACACGAGAATTGAACCCGGGTCCTTTGGCTCAGTACGCCGATGCTCTAATTACTGAGCTATCTAAGAATTTTCCCATGCCCAGCGTCATTCTCCACTCAAAATTTTAAGGCAGATTTTGTGATGAACGTGCAAAATCGTCGGCTACAAATGTGTGATCAATTAATATCACAAGCTATCGGATAACAAACAGATCCTGGGTAGCTCAGTGGTTAAAGCATCTAAGTACTAAGCCAAAGGACTCGGGTTCAATTCCCGTGTCCAGGTGTCATTTTTCAATTTAAATCATTTAAAAACACACAGTTTTATCTTAGCTAAGAATAAAAATAATCTATTTATTTAAGGTTGATGGCATTCCCTCTCGACTTAGCCAACTCGCAGTGTGCAATGGAACACATGACGCGAACACGCGTGCGCGCGCGCGTGTGTGTTCTAGCAGCGGCAGACATGTTAATTTCATTCATCACTGGTTGCTGCTGGCGACTAGCCAAGATCCCGGGACCTCTGCCGTAGTTTCCGCACATCTCTTTTGAAATAACACCCAGGCTTCCAGGAACGTTAGGAAGGGAGAGGG
>CABFVZ010001786.1:114436-139575 GCA_902151445.1 Timema monikensis | reverse complement strand
GGGGGGGGGGGGGTTCGGCGAAACGTGACTTTGATTTGGCAGCCGACGCTTTCCCTATCTGAGTGCCTTTTTTTCACTTTCTTTTTTTTAAAAACACACATTGGTTCTGACAAGCATAACATTTGATGTGGAAATGGAGTTTTTGGACGAGTCGCCCCTCGTGAATGGTTTAATGGGTTGGTTATGTGAGAGGGAGAATAGTGAGAGAAAGATGGTAAATTTACCCCTTGTATATCTCCCTCTTATATATCATTCATGCTGATTGGAGAAAAATATGATGTTTTTAAAATTAACTCAAATTTAGGTTTTTGTAGGATAAGAATGTCTTAGTTTGCAAAAATTACGGTGCTAACTAAAAACTCACATACTTTTACGTAGAATACAAAATAAAATTTTTAAGTTAAAATATTATGACCCTTACTAAAAGCTCACATATTATAACAATATATAAATAAATCTTTAGTTTATAAATACTAGAATAAATTTATTACCAAGCCTTATATATTATGGAATTGTATTGTACAATTGTATAAAACATGAAACTTTATTTTTATGATCAATATAATACCATTATTAACTAATTTCAATAAATATTAAGATAAAATTTAGTAAAAATACCTATACAAATTAAAATAAAGGGTTTTCTCATCCTGCAATTAAATTTAGAGAATTTTAATTCAAATTATACAGCGACAGCTGATACCACGTCAAACCTTTCATGCAAGTCCACATTTAATATACCGTACACATTAATATGCTACCTTTTCATAGTCATAATATTGCGGTCATTAAAATATATAATTGGGCAGATCCGACTTCATTAAAATCAAGAAGACATGTTTATTATTACCGCGTCTTACTACCCGTTCGGGTTGTACGCACTTACGCTAATGTGTAGTGGTAGGGTTATTGTGAGATGAAATGGAGGACCTACATTTTAACGTGGAATCCGAACCACGGTGGAGGCCTGGCATTCCCTACATTCACAAGTTGTGATTAATACACGTATTGTCAGAGGTAAAGGAAGGGTTTGGTAATCAGATAAATCTGTGCCGAGACCGGGGATTGAACCCCGGACCTCCAGCACAGAAATCTGACACCTTACCCCTAGACCACCAGGTCACCATGTTTTTTGTTAAACAGGCGAATAAAGACTAGTATAAATTAATATTTGCCTAGTTATTTTTATTAAACCTACCAAATAATAAAATATATATACATTTTTACTAAACTTATTAAATTATTTAAAAAAATTATTTTATTATAAAATGAAATTAGTAAAAGTCATAAACAATAATTAATAATTATAACATTTTTAATTAAATGGGCTAATTTAAAGCCTATAAAATATTTATATAAAAATAACAATTATAATAAAAATAAGAGTTAAACCCCTTATATGTCACAAATTAACAATAATAAATTATAGTATAACAAAACAAATTAATTAACCGAATTAAACTAATTTTTTTTAAACTAAATACCTTAAAAACAGATTGATTTATCACCTCTAATAATAAATTCATAATGATGACTAAACATTAATTATCATAAATTATTTGCTCTTATGAAGAGCGTTCAAAATAACAAGCCCAAATCAGCTCACGCTAGGCATGGGAGTTAGAGATAAAAGAAAACCCCTACAATATTCCAAAAATGTATGCAGTGTATTCGTATTTGAATGATTATTCGAAACTTTTCGTGGGGATGATGGGGGACAAAGCGACAGAATTCATCATTAACTAGCAGTCCCGCACGGCTTTGCCCGTGACCCACTGTGGTATAATGAATTATACAAGCCCCACTTCCCCCCACG
Organism: Timema monikensis; assembly: GCA_902151445.1. Lineage (NCBI taxonomy): Eukaryota > Metazoa > Arthropoda > Insecta > Phasmatodea > Timematidae > Timema > Timema monikensis. The sequence goes on along the minus strand of CABFVZ010001786.1, from coordinate 137,759 downwards.
CTGCCCATTACCCATCATGGTATAATAAATTATACAAGCCCCCCCTCCCCCACGCTGCCCGTTACTCATTGTGGTATAATAATTATATAAATCCTCTTTATTCCCTATCCCGTGGGAATTTCAAAAATCCGGCCTTATTCCTTGTCTACATCATAAAGGGAACCCCTGTGCAAAATGTCAGCTTTCTAGGTTCAAGGGTTTGTGCTGGGCGTTGATCTAATAAGAAATAAGGCAACTTTAAGGCGAAAATATAAATCCTCTTTAGCTATCCCATGGGAATTTCGGAAAATCCTGAATATAATAATTAGTGATTATAATTATGCCCCTACCTACTTACATGCCAAATTTGAAGACTCTAATAATTATAGTTACGGAAATAAGGCAACTTTAAAGCGAAAATATAAATCTTCTTTATTCCTTATCCCGTGTGAATTTATAAAAATACAGCCTTATACTTTGTCTACATCATAAAGGGAACCTCTGTGCAAAATTTCAGATTTCTAGGTCCAAGGGTTTGGGCTGGGCGTTGATGAGTCAGTCAGTTAGTAAGGACTTTTATTTATATATATATAGCTACAGTATGTCCCTATTATGTCAGAATAAAGATTTTCATACAATGCTTATCTGTGAATCCATTCTAAAATGGTCAAAAACGGCCTTTTCAATGCACTTTCTATTCAAATATAATTTAATATTTTAATATTTAATCAGAAATGGTCCACGTGCAATAGTGTTGGTGTAAATTTACGATTTCTAGCCGACTATGTCACAGAGTTGATTGGCAGGTAATGCACGCTCTTAGATCGAGATAGATAAATTAACTAAAGCGTGAGGAAGAGAAAGATGTAACTAGGATAAGTAGATCGAAACTGGTTTTTGAGGGTTTATTTAAAAAGAGACGAAAAGAGAATATAACAAGAGATTAGTTATAAGCGTGACTGTCTTGTCAGCAGCCTATACCAGAGTAAGTAGGTTCGAAGTCGTAACCCGGGAGGTTCTCTTGCCTTCAATATTACTCGCCCATGTCGATGCATGGTATACGGCTCCTAAATGTTATTTACGTGTACAACTGGTCTTAACTTTCAAAGTCAGAATCAATATCCTAAATGAACGAGAGCTTCCCTCTCGTTATAATGAGATCTAATGATCAAAACTATCAATCAGCAACATGATACCTGGCTTTCACCATTAAGACTCCGCAAGTGAATGGGTTGCCCCTGTTGCCCCAACCTCCCCACTTGCCAATAGAGTCATTGACAAGCATTGGGAAGTTTTGGCTGATTTGATATGCGAGTTACAGGTTGTTTTCACAGACCCTTATCCTCGTTGCATGAACTTAATTATTGCATGAATTGGTACCTTTGAATTGTTTGTACAAAAATACACGGTTTGAGTTGTCTGTAGCCCGACACAAGATATCCACCTTGGCAGAAGCGCCAAGCTAGGTCACCTGTGAAAGGGCTATATTGCTTTGTGAGTTACAGGCAGCATTCGCTAGCCCTTATCCTCATGGAATGAGGGTGAAAACAGTGAATTGATGAACTTATATCTAATGAAGGATGGAATTGATTTGTGAGGTTGTGAATGATTACCTGAAAAAAATACATGTTTGATTAGTTTATATTGCACTTGATGAGGGATGGAATTGATTGTGAAGTTGTGAGTGATCTACTCCAGCCTTGGACGTTTGTATGACCTTTGTTCATGTGGATCGTAGTCCCCTAGTGCTCTGACAATGGGATTATCGTGATTTCCTGCTTTTTCGTAGAAGTTGTTTCTCATTTCCTGGAAGAGCTCAGCAAGCGTCTTGTTTCGGGTCATTAGGTGTAGTTGGTCAATCCTTGTTCGCATGTCTACGCCAGTTATCGTCCTGAGTACTCGGTTTTGAACTGTCTGTAGCTTCTTGAGATGCGTCTTAGCTGCATATCCCCATCCTACACAGGCGTAGAGTAAAATCGGCTGGATTACAGTTTTGAAGATCGTGATTTTTGTTCGTTGGCTTAGTTGTGTTCCTTTCAGCAGTGGATAGAGTTGAATGAATACGGCTATTGCTTTTTTGCAGGTCTCGGTGATATGTTTAGTCCATGTTAGTCGCTTGTCTATGTAGATTCCTAAGTATTTGGCGTCATCCTTGAATGGTATATCCTCTTCGTATATAGTAAAGTTGGCCGGTGGCATCTGTCTTTTCCTGGCTACAACCATTGCAATGGATTTTGTCGCGTTCACTTTTATCCTCCACTTTGATAACCATGATTCAAATGTCTTTAAATACCTTTGTACGGCTAACGACGCATAGTAGATGTTTTTTTCTCTAGTATAAATCAAGGTATCGTCGGCGAATAGTCGTATTGTCATTTTTGCTTTGGTCGGAACGTCAGCCACGTAAATGTTGTATAGGAAGGGAGCCAGCACCGACCCTTGTGGTACTCCCGCCTCTGCTTGGATTTCCCCCGATAGTGTGCCCTCAACAGAGACTCGGAATTTTCTATTGCACAGGTAGCTGTAGATCAGTTGCACATCGCCCCTTGGAAAGTTAAAGGTTACCATCTTTTGGATGAGGCCGAGATGCCACACCTTGTCAAACGCTTTTTCGATATCCAGAAATATGGCTATTAGGTACTGTCTGTTGTTAAAACTGTCTGTGGCGTCCTCTATGAAGTTTAATAGTGGATGGATTGTTGAATGGTGACTTTTAAATCCAAATTGGAGGTCCGGGATTATCTTGTGTGCTTCTGAATGTAGTTTTAGTCTTGTTAGTATAAGTTTTTCAAATAGTTTGCCTATCGTGCTTAGTAGGCTTATAGGTCGCCTATTTTGGGGAAAGATGCCGTTCTTGCCTGGCTTTGGAATAGATATAACCTTGGCCTCTTTCCAGGTGTTTGGGAAATAGGCGATTTTGAGGGATGCATTAAATATTTGTGTTAGGTGGGCTATTGCTTCTTTAGGTATGTTCTTTATCGACTCGTTCTTAATTCCGTCTAGTCCAGGTGCTTTTTTCAGTTTCAGTTGCTTTATAGTGGTTTGAATTTCCTGTTCTGTGATGGGGGTGGGTAAATCTGTCAGAGGTCTTTGAATGTAGGCGTGTACGGCTCTGGTGACGTCTCTGTTGAAGTTTTGCTCGTGTACGGGATTAGGTTTGAATTGGTCTTCAAGTGTTAGAGCAATTGCATTTGCTTTGTCCAGGCTGGAGTATGCCATCCCCTGTTGTCCATGGATGGCTGGCGTGTTTGTCTTTTTCGAGGTCCCCTTCAGTACTTTTGTTATAGTCCAGGTTTCCTGCATGTTAGTGGCTGAGTCAGTGACGAATGTGTTAAAGTTTGTTCTCCTGATCTGGTTTACGGTTCTTTTCACTATTGCCTTTAGACGGTTATATCTGATGCGTTCATTTGGTGATCTTAGTCGCTGCCAATCTCTACGGGCCTCCCTTTTTTGGGCTAGTAAATAACTTAGTTCCGGATGTTCAACTCTGAAGTCATGGTGTTTTCGTGAAATCGTAGTATTAAGTTTGTAGGTTTCTTGGAGCGTTGTTGTGAAGAGGTCTACGGCTGCGTCAATGTCTTGTTCAGTGTGGATGTCTAGGTTCCTCGGTAGGGCCTCTTGTAGGTCTGTTTTGAATTTGTTCCAATCAGTTGTGCTTATCGTTGGATTTCGCCAGTTAGTTTGGTGCTGTAAGTTTACTTCCCACTCGCATAACAGAGGATTATGATCAGAATCAAGCTCTTGGAGTACTGTAAGGGTGTCTGGCATTATTTTTAGGTTTGTAAGAACTATGTCTAGTATGTCCGGTCTATGTAGATGGTTTCCGGGATAATGGGTGGGAGTGTCTGGTGCTATGATGTTGTACTCTGCTTCGTTCGAATGGTCTTCTAGTATCCTTCCGTTCCTGTTTGTGATCCTACTATTCCACAACGTGTTTTTACTATTTAAATCGCCACCAATAAAATAGTTGTCAGATGATGTAATGCTGTCTAAGTCTTGTTTCAGTAGGATTTTTGTCGGTGGATTGTAAGCCGCCACAAAGTTAATATGACCTGTTTTTGTGCTAATTGATATGGTTGTGGCCTCGAGGTTTTCCGTGTCGTTGATGTTTGCCCTGTAGTGCGGTAGATAGTCTTTTATAATGACAGCCGTACCTCCTCCCTTTCTGTGCTCCCTGTCCGTCCTGTAGATATTATGTCCTGTGATGTTAAATCGTTGGTCTGTCTTTAGATGCGTTTCGCATATAAGCGCCAAGTCAACTCCGTAGGTTCCTAATAGTTCCTCAAATTCGTGCTTCTGATGTATAATTCCGTTGGCGTTCCATATTAGTATTCTGAGTTGATTTTTATCTATTACTTGTGTTTTACTCGTCATTGGCACCAAGGTAAAAGTCAGTTGCTGCTTCAAGTATTATCATAAGTTTGGACATTTTATTCTCTGCCTGTTTAATTCTTGATAGAAAAGTTTTTAGATGTTTGAGCAAACCACATATATTCATCTCTTTAAAGATTGTCAATATCTCTTTAAAGTCAAAAGGGGTCGTTTGTTCTTCTTCCTTCTGTTGTTGTGGGTCGTTCCGTGTGCTTAGTAGGGTGTCTCTGTATGATCGTGATGAACCGCTGAGTTTGGTTGGTGGCGTAGTTTTGCTTGGTAGTGGCGGGAAGTCAGTTTTTGTTGGTGTCAGTTTTTGTGTGGAGGTAGATATCTTTTCATTTTTTTTCTGTCTTTGGTCGATCTTTTTCTCTATCATTTTCAGGTATTCGGGGCACTTGGAATAGTTTGCGGTGTGGTCTCCTCCGCAGTTCACACACTTAGCAGGAGTTGTGTCGTCTTTCTTTTGGCAGTCAGAGGTCAAATGCGGTATCAGGCATTTGACGCATCTGGGGTTGTTGGCACAGTTGTTTTTGGAATGTCCAAATTTTTGACATCTATGACATTGCAAAATGAAGTTTTGTGTTTGCACGTAATGCTCTATTTTGATTCTGGTGTTGTTAATGTATTTTTCCTGAAAGAGTTTGAAGTTTTGGTCAGTTCTTGTGAGAGTGCAAATGAAAATTGGTAGTAATTTGATGTTATCTTGTGCGTTATTTTCTGTTTGTGATCTTGATGTAAATTGTCTGACGTCAGATGCTGTGTATCCCATTGTAAGTAGCTCCTCTTTTATCTCGTCGGTGGGCATGTTGGGTGGGAGCCCTTTGATGACAATCTTTAGGGGTTTGTCTCTCGGGAGCGTAAATGTATGGTACTGTTGTCCGGTTTGCTTGAAAAAGGTTTGGAGAGCCTTGAAGTCCTCTAGGGTTGAAGTTTGAATTTTAAGCCCGTCTTTTATGTAAAATATCTTGAAAGTTCCTGTCATATTTGTCTTCATCGTCTTTGAAATTTTGGAGTAGTTTGTCGTCCCTGATACGACAATAGGTGGTATTTTTTGTTTTTGAGTATTGGAGTTGTCGTCCCTCACGCTTTTGTTTGGTACTTCTATGATATCCATAGGCTCTTCTTGAACTGTCAGTACCTGATATTGGTTGGTCACTTTAACTGCTTTTGGTGGTTTATCCTCTTTAGCTTTAAAAAGTAATTTCCTTTTTAGAATAGTTGCTTCTGTGAATTCACTGTTCTGCGTCTCATCGTCCGTCAGTTCCACATCAACGTCTTCATCATTTAGATCCCTAGACCAGTCCTGGGTTTGGTGTCTCTTTTGCTGCACACGTGTGTGTTCAGTAGGCTTGTCCATTTTTAATTCGTTGTTGGCCCTAAAAGGGCCGACAACTGTTTAGTCGGTTTATATTTCTATGTATGTCTTTGTTTAGTTACTCTTAGCAGATTGCGGTATGACCACTAGTAGAATGGTCACCCTTCAAACGATGTATCAATTCTCTTCAGGAGTGAAGTCAACCTTCTAACTCCTATTTTACCTATCTCCCTGCCCAGGAGTGAAGTCAACCTTCTAACTCCTATTTCACCTATCTCGCTGCCCAGGAGTGAAGTCAACCTTCTAACTCCGAATATTCCACTGATTCGTCTCCTCGTCTCGTGGTCCGTCCCGTAACCGTCCGTCTCCGCAAGTGAAACAACATCTGAGTTTCCTTTATAGACAAAAGACGGTCTCTTACCCCTCACCCCTCATTGGTCTAGTCCCCGAACCAATCAACAGCAACTAGAATCCTCTGGGTTGCGTCTTACTACCTGTTTAGTTTATACGCCTACGCACTAATTAAACTAATGGGTTAGGGATGAGAAAGGCTTAATTTAGAGGAAGTGCATCCGAATTTGCATGGAGGGAGAGTGTATAATCATTTAGGGGGAAAAAAACACCCCCAGTGCACTCGACCGGGATCAAACCCCGATCTCCCCATCTTCGGTAGTCTAGCCCAACACAAGATTAGTGCATTAGACCACGTGGCAACCGAAGAGGGTTGCCATAATAATGGTTTTAACACATGCAGTAACAAGTCTACTCGCCACTGAACTAGCTAAAAGTATAGTGTGTGGTGTTTAGAATTATATGCTATTGTTTGGAACTAAATGTTATTGTTAATAATAATTGACGGTCAATTTTTGAAATATTTACATTACTAAATGATCAATATAGACAAGCCATCAGAAATACCTCTTACAGTTGTGTACTTTAAGCATTTCTTATCACTCTTTGTTAATGGGTCCACAGTTGTTGACGTAGTCCTACTTCATTAATTATCGTGTCAATAGTTTCTCATTTGTGAACCACGCGAAGTATAATTCCTAAAGATCACAATTTACATATATATGTGATTCATTTTTTCTTTGTAAATGTAACATTACAAAAATGAGGGGTTTTCCATGCGTTTTTTTTTTTTTTCATTTGACACGTACTTTTAGCTTATATTCAATTACAAGACTATGTATGACCTAATGATAAAAAAAAATCAGAATTAATTTTGCCCGAAGATACCTTTGACTTCTCTCCCTCCTTTACAAGGATAATATACTCACGCAACTTCTGATTTCCTCTGGTGACTAGAGCCATATTCTTGTTTGTCTGCAGCATATACCTGACGCATAAGATACCTTGTCTGAACCTTTATTGTCCTAGTTACACAACTGGGGATATTCTAAATAAATTGACATTGTTCTTTAGGAGGGTAGGGGGGAGGGGTTGGTATTTTCTATTCTGTACATAGATTTTTATCTAGACAGAAGCAACGCTTTCCCTGTCCTATACTTTATTGATATCCTCACAGGACTGAAGGTACCTTTTCTTCTGTCCACAGTGCTTATATCTTTCCCCGGACCCTGTCCTGTACTTTGTTGATGTCCTCAAGCAACTGGCAATGTCCCCAGAGAACTGGTGGTAGCTTTCTATCAGTCCACTTGCTTATATCTTTCCCCGGACCCTGTCCTGTACTTTGTTGATGTCCTCAAGTAACTGACAATATTATTATATGGCTGACGCTTTTCTTCTTCTTTTTTTGCCCTCAGCTGTGGACCTCGCACAGAACAGCAACGTGCAGGATGCCTTCGTCATCGCCGTGGAGCAACAGGCAAGGGAGCGCCTGGAACAGCTGTCTGCCCTCAAGAGGATCAAGCCGGTGGATATGACCAAACTCTCCCAACAGGTCAGTTACCTTCTCGTCGTAACATAGACTCTTAAGGTGGTATGAAAGAGGACGCGAGAAAAGGCCATGGTTTATTTCCAGTTTTTATGGCAAAACTTTATTTTTTTGTTAAAATAAATAAAATATTGCTCCAGTACAGTCATAGAGTTTTAATTTTCTTTACATGTTGATATCAACAGTTGTTGAATATATGTCATGAACATGGTGGCAATATCTAATAAGCTTTTTTAAATAAAGATAAAACGTTGTTATTAAATTCCAAAACACCCTTGACAGATATTCATTAAATTTTGAGGTCATCAAAGGAAGAAAATTAAACTCTATGTTTGTACTGGAGCAATATTTTATTTATTTTAACAGAAAAAATGTTTTTACGTTTTTTCCTTCCATCCCACCTTAAGTCAGCAACACAGATTACTTGCTTGAATTCCGGCTGTGCCCCACAAACAAGATTTAGATTGATAAATAAGTGTCTAAAATAGGTTGATAATAAGTACACTACTCTACGTAGACGATGACACTGTTTTCTTTTTGCACTACACCTCTCTCTACTCGTCCGGAATTTACACCAGGGTAATATTGAAACCCAGGAGGGTATGCGAATAGGTTTTAAGGTGTATACTAATCATATAGTAGCCTATATTATGACAACTACCACGCTATTGGTGCATCATACACATAGGGGTCATTAGTGCCCTCTTTAGTACTATCTGAAAGTGCTTTAAGTTGCCCGAGTAGAAAACGAATCTCACTTAGGGTCTATATTAAAACCTGCATCGGCGGTTGCATGGTCTAGTGCGTCGCTCTCGTGTTAGACTGGATTGCGGGTGACACAGGGAGATCGGTGTTAGAATCCCTTTCGGGTGTACTTAGAATTGTATTTCATAAATGGTTCCCCACTTTCCCTTCACGCAAACTTGGTCTCATTTACTTACAGTCCTCATTCCTAATCCATTAGCTTAATTAGTGATTGCGTATAGCTAGAATGTGAACCAAGATGTGGGGAATTTTGTTTTAACAACACATACTAACACGCTTCGGTGGCCGGTTGGTCTAAGACGCTACTCTCGTAATAGACTAGACTACCGATGACGGGAGATCGTGGCTCAATTCCGGTCGGATGTACTGAGGTTTTTTCCTTAAATGGTTTCCCCACTCTCTAGCAACGCAAACGTGGGTGCATTTCATATAAATTCAACCTTCCTCATCCTTAACTCATTAGCGTATTACTACATAACGAAAAAACCGAAACATACAACGATGATTTATCTTTAGAATTAAGAATAGTTTTGGTTTTCTGTGATTTATCTTTTGATTTGAATATGATATTTTCCATTGGTGATCAAGTTAGATAGAAAACAAATGATTACTATATTTAAAACCTTATATTATATTGATGTAAAATGTAACGTTGCTCACGTGTTTTAAGGCGTCAATCTTTAAACAGATGTAAATACATCCGAGATAGACAACCTCAGGTTCTAAGTGTGTATGCCAAGTTTCAGCTTTCAACGTTTTTAATTTCGAAGCGCTTGTGTCTGCATACACACAATCACACATTTTATTTTTATGACGATAATAATTTAAAAGAATTATAAAAAAAAGTTTTTGAAACTACGAGACAACGGCTATTGTCTCAATGTTTGGAAGGTTCTGAAAATGCTATCAAAAGAATAAAGGAAAGGTTTTTTTTGTAAATCAATCCGCCTAAGCATTTAGGTTTTTAAGTACGATATGACCAAAAAATCATCTATTTAGTGCCATGCTTTTTTATGCGTTAAAAATAAAAAATAAAAACTATTTTTATACAAAATATCACCTCACATTCTCGTCTAGCATGGTTCGTTGGTGGTGGGCAGGTCGTAGTTCAAATCTGTGTTGGGTCTATTGAAGTGTTTTCGTCAGGATATTTCCCTACTCTTTGATACACTGAACTACCGACACGAATCGGCTCGGCCACGATTGTCTCGCCCTGTTCGACAACTTAGTCAAGGCATATTCGCTTCCAAGTTGCCTCTCGTGTATAACGCATCTTACGGAAATTGACCTATGAAGCGGGCTTCAATCCCAGCTCCTCCATGAGCAAGTACCCTCGGCCGAGTGGGGGAAGTAGGCCCTACTTGTCGCCACAGGGTGGTATTCCTAGCAAGTGTCACTTGAACTCAAGCCCAAGGGCGAATCCAGATCTTTTCATAGGTGGGGGGGTTATAATTATAAATAACATAGCTACTTACAATGCTAGATTTCTGTTTAAAGCCATTTAATAGTTTATCATTCATATTTGAACTTAAGTATCTTTTAAACCGTGGTCATCCTCTCCATTTTCTTTTAAATCAAATAGTTTTTTATAAACTATTTGGAGTGGCTCTCTAACATTAAAAAAAAATATATTGTTAACTCTAAAAGCTATGAGTAGTTTTCGTCTTGTTTAATAAAAAAAATAGATTCTTTTATAAGCCATTTAAAGTGTTCGTCACCTTAATTTTGTACGATAATCAGATACCTCTAGAAGAAGTAGTCTTCTAGCGACAAAGTTTTGAAAATTGAATAATTTCATGAACTAGGCTATTTGGTGCTGTCCTCCCCTAGACATTTTTGAAATTTGGATGACCTTGGAAGCTATTTAGAGCTTTCCTCCACTAATTTTTTCTGCAAGTTAGATGCTTCTAGTCTATTAGTTATTTGAATCGGTCTTCTCTGGCAAATTTTTGACAATATAATGAATTTAGAAGTCATTTTGAGTTTGATTTAAGGCCATATTTCAGCTTCATATTTGGTAATATCAGAGGATTTGGAATATATCTAGGGGGATATTTATTCCATGGAGTGGTAAATTATTTCCAGGAGGTAGAGTCCCCCACAGTTCCACCACTCCTGCTATTCACACATACTGTATATTCGGTATTCGGGGATGAACTGCTCTCTGGTGATTATTAGTCTTCTTTGATGTGTGGTAACTTACCTCTATGGGGAACAATGTTCGTTACTCGCTATGCACGAAAAAATGACGAATATTTTTTCCGCACTTGCGTGAGTCATATCGGACAGTGAATAAACGTGAACGAATAACGCACGTGTGGACGCGGCTTAAGAGATGTTTGCGCGTAAGAAAATAAAACAATTTGTAATGATATTGATTTGGATCCCTCTAAAATATATAAAAAGTCATGAATGAAGGTAATTTTTCTTTAAAGTAACATATGTAGAGTATCCTTTTATGATTCATCCATGCAGAAACACGCGCTTTTCAGAAATAATGTGAAAAGTATTACACCATTAAAATATATATTTTTATATAATTTTTTTCTGTCAAAAGAACAACTCCGTAGTATTTGGCAGAAGACGCCAATTCCCTATATCAATAAGAAGCTAGCCTTCACAACACATGTCGCCAGGATTCTTTCTATTAGTTAGTTTTTACACTGTTGACGAAGGGACCAAGAGGCAAGGGGTATGCCATATATAAGCCGCTTGTGCGTATGTTTAAGGCAACCACGCACACAATCAACGCAGTCAGGGACTCACAAATGCACTAGCACTGGCTTTCGCAGTCGCAGTCTAACACAGAATACAATAATTTACGTTAATATCACAAGTGCGCATTGATATAAAACATTTAATTAGAGTATGTATAAGTAATTAACAGATGTCATTAAAATAAACCGTGTGTGAATCAACAGCTATAAATAGTTCTCTTTCTTTCATTTAATAAATATGCTGATTTAATTAGTACTCGACCACGGAGCAATCAACAGCTGGTTAAACGGTATCTATTCCGTATAGTGATGATAGGCGCTCGACCACGGAGCTATAGACAACCTGAATAATATCACAGCATTATTATATCTGGAAAAAATCCGTAGTGTTACAAATTGTATGATTTAGCCGTGGTGTACCTATTTTATTTCTAAAATTTGAACTTTCATTTTGATTTTTATATTAATTTTCTAACCTTCACAGGGGGATCAACTGACCCTTTGATCCTCCCCTGAATCTGCGCCTGCTCACACCATGTGTGTGTTTTCCCATGCTGGAAGGCTCTTAAAGGTTTCTTTGTAAGAAAAGGTAAATCCAACCTCGGCTAGTATCATCCATTTATTTATTACCTTCTACAAAAAACCACAATTTAAACAAAGCTACTTTTAGAAGAAAAAAAAAAAGATTCTTTGAGTTCTCTCCCAAAGATTACAAAAACAGATATGGCGTAAATGTCGCTAAACATATATTCATAAGAAAACTATATCCCCTAATATTTTTATATCACTGTTTCTTATTAGCCGTTTGGGCTTATTACGCTAGTGTGATATCTATGAATAAGGTTGAATTTGTAGTCATTGCTCCCGCATTTGCGTGAAGCGAGAGTAAAAAATATTTAAGGAAAACTATTCTTGGTACACCCAACTAGTATTTGAACCCCTATCTTTCCGTCATCGACACTCCAGTATATTGCGAGAGTGGTGCTTTAGCCCAGGGTCAGTAACCTTTTTTGGGCCCCCATCGACTTATAAACTTAACAAAGGTCCCGCGGTCACCCATCTTTTCTACAATCCTCTTTTTTTTTTTTTTTTCAATATAATATGTATCTTATATTTATTCTTTGAATTCACTCTTTCCTCAAATACTTATGTCAAGACCTTTATATAAAAAATATATAGTAAACAAAATGTATATTTTCATATTAAATTATTTAGATTTCTTGTAACGCTATTGATTTCGATCGCTCAAAGTAATTTGGTTCACACACACATATTATTTGAAAGTACTTGATATATTTGCAAGCTTAGAAGACTCGAAGATCAACTTTTATTAATGATGTAGTCTTCTTACATGATCGACCAGCTTTAGATCATTCGACCATAAAAGCGAGTTTGTCCCTAACTGAATTCATTAATTTAAGCGCTACCAGTACATTCCATTTTGGAATGTGTTATCGAATAGAAATGAGAAAAACAAAAACGATTTTTGCTTGTATTCATCATTTATAAATTCATTGCCCAAAATAGCTTTAGTGTGTTTTTATTGGTTTGTTCTGTAACGCAATCATTATATTTCTTGGTGTCCTATAGGCATAGAGTTAACATTATCAGACACTTTAAAACTTTACCAAATCATTTCTCATGTATTCATAAGCTAAATCATATTCTGTTTTATAGCTCTCACATTCATTTGACGAATGATATCAATTTTGACCGATTTTTGATCAATTAATTTTGTCTGACAGTTTGGCTACCCTACATATTAATATAAACAGTTCTTATTTTAGTGATTCAATAGTTGGATTTTATTAGTTTATTGCACTGGGATTAGAAACTGCAAATAGTCAAAATAAAAAACAACTGAGATACAATATTTATTTAATATCACATGAAAACATTTTGTAAATATTTTTCTAAAGTACATTAGAAGTGTAGATGCTTATTTATGCTATGAACGGCATTTCAATTTGGAACCCAACCTGGGAAAACTCACAGTCTTGGCAGGTACTAACTTTGAATGCTTTTCTCGTCGAATAGAATTATTTCAGTGCAGTAGTCGTTTTAGTTTGTTTTCGTGAGTTTTTTTCGTTTTCCCAAGACGTGTTTCTTGAAATAGTAAGATAGAACTTCAACAAGTGCATTAAATAATGGCAAGAAATTCCCACTGTTGTTCCTATATTATAGAACTTACGAATAAGAATCTTTAGTGTATAAAGAGATCAAGTGTAGGTTAAAAAGTTAAAAAGATTCTCAATTTATAGCTCATCTTATTAATGAACTAAGTAAGAGTCCTCTGTTCGATTCGTGGTATTGCTAATGCGGTTTTAATCTCGGCAGAGTGTAATTTTTTTTACTTTAAAATTTGTTTTCTAATCTTCTTCTACAAAACTGCGGGGACACTTTTTTTACATTCTACCTACCTCATTCCTAGCCTTTTTGTGGAAATATAGTTAGGGTACATTCTACCTACCTCTTCCTAGGCCTTGTGTGAAAATATAGTAATGGTACATTCTATCTACCTCTTCCTAGCCCTTGTAAAAATATAGTTAGGGTACATTCTACCTACCTCTTCCTAGGCCTTGTGTGAAAATATAGTTAGGGTACATTCTGCCTACCTCTTCCTAACCCTTGTGTGAAAATATAGTTAGGGTACATTCTACCTACCTCTTCCTAGGCCTTGTGTGAAAATATAGTTAGGGTACATTCTATCTACCTCTTCCTAATCCCTTGTAAAAATATAGTTAGGGTACATTCTACCTACCTCTTCCTAGGCCTTGTGTGAAAATATAGTTAGGGTACATTCTGCCTACCTCTTCCTAACCCTTGTGTGAAAATATAGTTAGGGTACATTCTACCTACCTCTTCCTAGGCCTTGTGTGAAAATATAGTTAGGGTACATTCTATCTACCTCTTCCTAACCCTTGTAAAAATATAGTTAGGGTACATTCTACCTACCTCTTCCTAGGCCTTGTGTGAAAATATAGTTAGGGTACATTCTACCTACCTCTTCCTAACCCTTGTGTGAAAATATAGTTATGGTACATTCTACCTACCTCTTCCTAGCCCTTGTGTGAAAATATAGCTAGGGTACATTCTACCTACCTCTTCCTAGCCCTTGTGTGAAAATATAGTTAGGGTACATTCTAACTACCTCTTCCTAACCCTTGTAAAAATATAGTTAGGGTACATTCTACCTACTTCTTCCTAGGCCTTGTGTGAAAATATAGTTAGGGTACATTCTACCTACCTCTTCCTAGCCCTTGTGAAAATATAGTTAGGGTACATTCTAACTACCTCTTCCTAGCCCTTGTGTGAAAATATAGTTAGGGTACATTCTAACTACCTCTTCCTAGCCCTTGTGTTAAAATATAGTTAGGGTACATTCTAACTATCTCTTCCTAGCCCTTGTGTGGAAATATAGTTAGGGTACATTCTACCTACCTCTTCCTAGGCCTTGTGTGGAAATATAGTTAGGGTACATTCTACCTACCTCTTCCTAGCCCTTGTGTGAAAATATAGTTAGGGTACATTCTACCTACCTCTTCCTAGCCCTTGTGAAAATATAGTTAGGGCCTACAGTCAGGATGGGTAATAAATCGTGGTGTACGCCTTTTTAAACGGGTACATGCGCTTGGCATCTACTGATAATTCATGTCATCGTATAATGCGACCAAACACTTCACAGATCGGGGTTAGAACCAAACAATCTCTTTGTAGAAACGCACTCAAGCTGCCTTCTTACCTCAACTCTTAGAACGTAATTTGGATATATTATTCTCGAAACATGAGTACAGTATCCGGAACTGTAGTTTGTACATATACTGTAGCCGACCAGTTTGGGGTTCATTTCCCCTACTTGCCGCAATGGGATATAGTTTATTCTCCCAATGTTTTCACTATCGTATCTCCATATGAGTGCTGGTGATCTTTTTTATATCCACCCTCTTTATCTTGTCTCCTTATACCGGACGGCTGAGACGTTAACGTTAAGACCAAATCCACAAACATCATTGATGGTAGTAATCTCCACAATACACAAATACATTTCAAGCTGTTATGGAGGACAGCACACACCCTCCAAGGAACTTGTTTTGACCCTTGGGGACGTCTAATTAACGTATGTGTCTATTTTTTATACTTGGATATTAAGTTTCTAATTCCTAGGATGGGAGCTTATAGTATAATGTTGTTCCAATCAATGTCACTTTGAAAGTAAGGGGTCGAGACCCTATAGTTATAAAATGCGCGTTAGAATAAGGATAGCCCCCTGGGATAATTTGGAGCCCTTCTCTTGTGTTACTTGTTCCCTTGTTGTCGCCAGACACTGAGACGTACTTAGAGGATCTCACGCCTGTAATTACGGGTAGTATCGCCCTGCGGCATTTCAAGTCAGTGCTGCTTTAGTTTATAGCACAAGGGCTTGCCGCAAGCCATCCCCGTCTCATCCCACGGATAAATCAAACCAGACGTCACATTTTCTGTCACTTCTCTTTTTTTTTATTAATTTGGGACTTAAAATTATATATCAAACATTTTCTTGAATACGTATTTCATTTTATCTGTTTGTGTTTTTTGTTTTAAAAACTCCTATTGCCATGGAGATATAAAAATGATTTGGGGATTTCTAAACCCCCTGTTGCCCTGGAGATTAATCATTAAAAAGGCTAGTAATGTGGACATTTTTACAATCTTAATGGGTTTCCCTGTTTTTAAATTTAAAATAAATGGTACGACACAATCACACAAAATGTATCATATTGTGTATTATAGCTTGGAAGAAAATGTATAAAAATAAGTTTTCAGTAAACTACCTTTAAGTAGTAATAATAATTTTAAAAAACTTTTTATTTACCGTCCTGAGGCACTGTTCTAGCTTAGTGTTTATATTACTAATCTAATTTCATCAAAATCTTTAATACTCCAATTTCATTACAAATTTATTTCACTTAACTTATATATTTTATTAAATCTAATCTTTTTTATTTTATCATTTAGTATTCCTGAAGTTGGTATTTAAATAAAGAAACCTGTCGAATTAAATTGAATAGCTGCTCTTCAGCCAACATTGACATCAAGAATGACAGTATTACGTATCAAAATAATATTTTGAAATCACACATTGTCTCACATTAAATTAAGAAAGTATAAATAAATCCTAATAGTTATTTTTTATATTTTACTCCTTAACTTTTACATTTACACTTTTGTATTATTATAACTTTTTATCAACATTTATTGTATATAAAGTATGACATTTAAATTTACATGGAACACTCAATATGCCATTTAGCTTCTGCTTTTGACATACCTTAATTATGCACTTAACTTGTGTAAAGTGGGTAAATGGGGTAAAATCTAATTCCAATATGATTCATCATTTAGTGTTTATTTAAAATGTCTTCATAAATACGTATACATTTTTTCACATATTATGTTTATCATTTTTGTTTAACAATCATTTTGAATTCTTAAAATTTCATCACTAGTCAATTTTTTTATTGAACATTGTAACGCCCCTCGTTGTGCTGCCAATTTGTAACTCTCCCGTAACGGGCCCCTTAACTGGACGCCAATTGTAATGTTAGTATGTTTCGAAGTCTATTGCTATGGGTCTACGTTGTGCGCCTATTGTTATCTTACGTAATAGTTATTATTATTCTCCGACATTGGGCTTCACTTTTTTGTGATAGAAATAAATAACGTCAGATAAAATTGATATTATTTTATTCAATGATAGTAACATTGATACTTTGATAGAAAATGACCATGTTGCACGAGCGCCAAGCACACGTCCGTCCGTGACAATGACTGACACCACAGTGTCTTCCGAGATTGCACCATTCGTGATATATCTCAGTCCAATGGAACTTACTAGAATGTTTAGTTCGTGAAAACGTATAGAAGGATACAGAATGGCCTAGAACCGGACACTGCCTCGAATTGAACAGCTATATTATTCTGGTTTGTTCGAGAGCAGGAAGTTAATTTTTAAAAGACTTTTACATTGCAATTTTGACTCAACTTTACGTCACACACTGAAGTTAGTTACAGTAGATGATGCCTCCTAACTTCAGGGCGTGAACTTAACAACAAGAAATAACTAGTAATTTCCTACTTAGAATCTGGTAACTATCATATCTGAATAATTTAGAAGAAGACTTGCTTTAAGTGCCAAGTAATAATATATAAAATTCAAATAAAATAATATATATATATATAATTAAGAGGAGAATATTGTCAATGCTTTCAAATATTCCTTAGGATCAAATCAGGGACATTAGAACATTTAATCCTTTGTTTATTCAAGTTTCTACTGTTATTGTATGTTGAATTTTTTTTATTTAACATTCTTTATCTCAATTTTTTAAAAGATTTTTACACAATTCAATCTTTTAATAATTTCAATCAATCCTTCCAAAATCTTTTCATAATTGTTAATAATTTTTTTACTCATTTCGTCAATTGATTACATTAAAACAATATTAGTGCATCAGTTTACAACTCTTGTTATTTTACACATAGTTTATTTGAACCAAAACTAATTCAAAATCTCTGTACACTTATATCTGTAAAACTAAGCTAGTACCATTAAATTGTGATCTAAGTTTTGGCGTACAGCGCCGGGAGAGCAAAGATGTGAAAGCATGCGTGTACAACAGGTTGCATAGAAGTTAGGCGTGTGGCACAGCAAACCTCGACATCTTGGAACACGGCAGCAGAACATACCACAATTAAGAGTAAACAGCACACCAGCCCATCTAGAAATGGGAATACGTTCTGCGAGTCATCATTAACGGTCCTACACCACAGAAAGTGCTTCTCATTATTACATGTGCAGGGCCACGCGCCTAACTGCTATGCAACTTGTTGTACATGGATGCTTGCACAGCTTTGCTCTCCAGGCGCTGTACGCCAAAACTTTGAACACAATTTAATGGTATTAGCATAGTTTGGCTGATGTAAGTGTAAGGTATTTTGTGTTACTTTTGGTTCAAACAAACTATATGAGCAGTTTGGGTGTTGGGCTTACATGCATCCTGTATATAGCTATATGCAAAATTTAACGTAGATTGAACTTCATCTTGAAATCGAAAAAGTAGTATTTGTTTACCTTGTGCAGTTGTACTTTGATCTTTACGATGATGTATATACAGATAAAAAAAATTCTATAAATTTAGCCAAATATTTTTGTATTTACTTTCTCTATTATCATAATAGAATCCTACGGAAGTTAATTTCAATTGGATGGATCCAAATAGGATTTTTATTCGAAGAATTTAGTTCTAGACTAGACCAAACAAGACGTAACGAATTGAGTGTGCACTTTTGGTTTTGCCAAATATTTTTATATATTTATATAATTGTTGTAGGCATGCTTTTATTTTCGGTATAATCAATACTATAATAGGGGAGACCGAAGCTGGTTAAGAGGACAGGTTGTCACAGGCACACGGATCCGCTCGACATACTCTGCCACTATATTAATGGTGTACAACTGTATCCGATGCTAGGCCTCCTTGAAAGCGAAACAATCAATCACTATCGTCATGGTTTGTGAGTAACAAATCGGATTAATTTCATCCATCCCGTCAAAAAAAAAAAAAAGGCTGGTTGCCAAGGCAACGTCACCGGATGTGACGTCATCTTTAGCTGCGGGCGTTATATCTCCGTGTCCGTCCTTCAGCTGCGCGCCTCTGGGGGAAAGTAGGTTGCCTGGGTGAATGTGGCAATACTGGAGTGATTAACATTCGGCGCGAGGCTATTCTATGAAAGGTGCAATGACATACCCCAAACATTACCAGGCCATGTTTATACGCTAAGAACGCCGCCTACTTGAAGGTAAATCTCCCCACTCTGTGGTATTGATAGTGGGAATACTTGATTCGGTGGCCGAATGGTCTAAGGCAGGGGTTCCCAACACTATGACCGCGGGTGCCATGGCCCCCTCTTTCTAATCCCTCCCTCTCATTCGTCTTTCTTTGCCGGTTCATTTACAAAGTGTACTTTTACTTGAAACCACCTTAGTTTTAAGCTGAATGGTTTTGCTTTTTCCTAATCGCAATGACCTGCCCCCTTCCATCATTCTCTTCACACTCACTAATACCACGCTAATACTTCCTATTTCCTTTGTAAATATCTTGACATGGGTCTACCCAGCTTTGTCGCCTGAATAAACACAGAATAAATATTTATATATATTTTTAAATGTACCTAAGCACCAAAATGGTTCTGAGTAATTAAATAGTTACTTGTGTTTTTAATTTGGTCTTGTTAAAAACTTAAATAAAGCGGTATTTTTTTAAATTTATTTTTGTCAACATGGAGGGGGTTGAACGGCCTTGAGTATTACCCACAACAAGATGTAGAGTCACAATCGCTGTTGGAAACTTAACATAGCGTTGAGGCTGACCTCTGAGCCTGGCGGGAGTTAGTTACTACCGTTAGTTTTTAATGTGATCTAAGGTACAAAAAAGTTGGGGATCTTTGGTCTAAGGCGTCACTCTCATGTTAGATTAAACAGCCGACGACGGAAAGATTGGGGCTAGAATTTCGGTCGGGTGTACTGATAGTGGTTTTCCACTCTCCCTCAATGCAAATACGGGTACACTTAATCTAAATTCACCCTTCCTGATTACTAGAACTTTAGCGTAATTAGAACGTATTCTTATAGCCTTAACAGGTAATATGATTGTATCAAATACTTTTTTATCTTAAAACTACGAAATTTTGTGTGAAAAGTCTTGTTTCACTCTTTTATGATTTTTTTAAATTGTAAATGCTAAAATGTAAGGTTTTTAGTACATTTTTATCATATTGGTCAATTTCAACT
The DNA here is from genome assembly GCA_902151445.1 of Timema monikensis. NCBI lineage: Eukaryota > Metazoa > Arthropoda > Insecta > Phasmatodea > Timematidae > Timema > Timema monikensis. Next base: position 117,882 of record CABFVZ010001786.1, on the reverse strand, counting down.
CGAAAATGGGTAAAGACGTTTTTAAAATGGCAAACCACTTGTTAAATAGCGCGGGCTCCAAGGACGTTTGTAACGCGCCTTAATGCTCCGGCCGCCTTAATAGTAGGATTATATAGTAATAACACAGTAGTAAGGGCCTTCATATAAAATACAAACACTATTTTCGTAGCCCACATTGATACCAGATTAAAACACTGTAAATATAATTTCTCATCGATCAAAGGTGACAGCTGAAGGTCACCATACTTTACTTATGCATATATTAGAGTGATTTTAGTAGATTAACTAAGAATACTGCTCTTACTTACTACACAAAGCCAATGCGAGAAAAATTTCCAAATTTTTTTATATTAAGATTGATTAATTACGGTTATAACCTCATCTAAATTTATCATATTCTTTAATTTGAAAAATGACACCTAGGCACGGGAATCGAACCCAGGACCTTTGGCTCAGTACGCCAATGTTTTAACCACTGAGCTATAAAAGAATCGACCCGTCCCCAGGGTCATTCTTCACTCATATTTTAAGGCAGAATTTGTGATTAACGTGCTCGTGATCCTAATTATTATTATTATTAGCACCGCGTCTTACTACCAGTTCGGGTTGTACACACTTACACTAATGTGTAATGGTAGGGTGATTGTGAGATGAAATGAAGGAACTACAGTTTAACGTGGAATCCGAACCACGGTGGAGGAGGCCTGGCATTCCCCACATTCACAAGATGTCTTGTCAGAGGGGAAGGAAGGGTTTGGTAATCAGATAAATTTATGCCGGGACCAAGGATTAAACCTCGAACCCTAGCAAAAAGGTCTGACACCTTACCCCTAGACCGCCAGGTCACCCGTGATCTTAATTGATCACACATTTGTAGCCGGCGATTTCCGTACGTCCATCACAAGCTCTGCCTTAAAATGTGAGTGAAGAATGACCATGGGCACGGGATGAATCCTGGATAGCTCAGTGGTTAGAGCATTAACGTACTAAGTCAAAGGTCCCGGGACCATTTCCCTCGTCCAGGTGTCATTTTTCAATTTACAGAATAAAATTTGATATTTCTAAATAAAACATAAGAGTAGTATAATTATTTACTTAACCTTATTGTCTTTAGAAGCAGAGGGTAATTAATGATAAATGCACCAACATCTGCCCCGAGAAAGAATTTAAAACTCAATTTCTGGTGAAAATTGACACCACTACACTAGATTTAGATTTGATACATTCAAATTAATATTTTAAGAAAGTTATATTGGCTACTTTCTAAGGGAGTGAAACAATTAAAATATAACTATCTCCAATGTATTTATATATTTATAAACAACCAAATTAACACAACCTCCTGATCAACAATAAATGTTGGAGACACTAAGTTGTTCTTGAAATCCTACTTACTAACTCTATGGCATTAGGAACTCGAAATTTCATTGCTGCACTTGAAAAGTATGCCACCTATCCTTATCTTGAGCTAGTTCTACCCAGTCTACCTAATTACACTCTATTTTTTCCTTACATTCTAATGTTATCCTCCCATCTGCGTCTAGGTCTTCCCAATGATCTCTTCTCACTGTCTTTCCCAGTCACTAGCCTGAACAAAGTTCTAGATTCTCCCACTCACGCTGCATGTCCTGCCCACAGTAATCTACGAGACTTATTATTTTAGCCATGTATTGTGATCAGTACAGGGTATACAACTCACAATTATGCAACTTCCACTACTCCCCCAAATCCTCATCTCTTTATGGGCCAAATAAATTTCCAAGCACTTTGTTTTCAAACAATCTACATTTATTCTCGTAATGCACGGTAAGAGACACGATTCACACCCGTAGAGAACAACCAACAAATTATTGTTTTGTATGTTCTAAATTTTATATTTCTTAAACTCTATAAAAGCAAATTTACAAAAATTATAGCTTGTGTATATAGATGATACAATAATAAAGCTCTTTTTATGGTTAATAATGTGCTGCTGATTCAAATGCATGAAAACTGGCAAATTATTCATATAATTAGACATTTAAAAATGAAAAAAATATTAAAGGAAAATTGGAAAATGTGCACAGTAAAAAAAATACAAAGATCGCAATTAAAATTATAATATAAAATTATTATTTACAACAGCTTAATTATTGTGTATGGCTACAGTAGAAAACTAAATATTTCTCAAGATTTTTTGTAATGAATCGTTTCTGGTTAATCTATGGAATATTCTTGTACATTGGAAAGAAAGATGTAGTCAGGAAGTGTTCCTTCCTGTATAAATACAAGTTTACTCTTCAGTTCCTTCCTCTCACAAGCGTTGATTGCAGATCTGATTCTGGCTGCATCTTTAGGATTCAGCAAACTCAAGACATTCAGCCATTCAATCACAACAATTCTCCATTCCCCTCCTGTCTCCATTTACCCTCTAAAATTATGTATATAGGAATATTTGTCAATTTGGACAGCTTTTGGACAGCTCGCCCAACGACCTTCCTTGACCTTTGCGCTATCTACCTGAACCACTGAACAGGGTCAGTTGTAAATAGCTTACATAAATGGGCTAAGGGCTCTAATTTTTTATGAGAACTAAGGGGAATATTATTTTAAATAGTTAAGATACTGTATTTATGCATTAATATACATAGTTGCCAAAAATGCATATACTCGTATATGTATATGAAATATACATTAATATGCACCATAAAACTGGGTAGGTTTGTCATATGTCGCATAAAATTAATTTATATAAAGCTTTCATTTCGATTCAGCAAAGGCAAAAATTATGTATAAGTGCAAAATCCGCAGCATAGTCATAAAAATTGGTGTTGCCATATTTCCTTCTTTAAAAATACTCACCATATCAGCTTTAACTGTTGGATACGTCTATAAAGTATATTTATTATTATATTTGTTAATGACCTTCGTGTTAAATGTAACAATAAGGAAATAATAATTTTTCAACAAAATCGTGCATATATACTTTCACTTATATAGATTTCAAATTTTCAAAAATCAGTGATCTATAGGGCTCATATTTAATTACATATTTTTAAAGTATTTTTCACACTTATGTTTATGAATATATATTTACTGATTGTTTGATTTTTAACGCTTTAATCTAATTTTTTAAACTATTTTTTAATATCTGTGTATTTTTAGTAAATAAATACATAAATCTTTGTTATGACACATATAAACACACATTCCGTTAACTTTAGTACAAAATATGTACTTAATTTAATCTTTTGACAACCAACATCAAGTATTCTGAAGAAAGATTATGTCAGTGTCTACTGTCTAGGATATTCAGAGGAAAAGTTTAATTTTGTTTGCTCAAAGAAACAATAATAATTTATGCTGGCATAGTTTACCTGCTCATTAGTAACCCAAGCTGGTGCTTTGTTGCCACTTCATTTTGCAGGAATTAACTTTACTTTTTGGGTGGGAGGGTTGTCAGGGGG